>PVJX010019063.1:0-35472 GCA_004027295.1 Dolichotis patagonum
TCCTCTGAAAACCTTCCTCCTGGTTTTTATCCCATCATTTTGTCACACTCTGAAACAGTTCAGAAAGTTGTCTTTCTTCAGTGTCTTTATGAAATATAATAAAAAATTGGGGTGAGTGCTACTGTGTAAGGCCATCCAACAGAAAAGTAGATTGTAAAAATATTATTGTATTGCCTCATCCAATTTATTCACAAGATAAGGTGCAGTGTGACTTCTAGATTTTCTCCAAAGTTAAAATGTTCAGGAAAGTTAAACATTTTAAATCTATTCAAGACCTTAAGGCACCTATGACAGTACAACTAAAGATATGAAAGAGGACCTCCAGAACTGCTCCAGAAAGTGACAAGAATGCTATGATAAATGCATTCAGAGGGAAGGGAAGTATGATTAAGGGGAATTAATAAAAATGTGCTATTTACTGTGATAATTTTTATTTAAACGCACACTATATTTTTCATCATACCTCACATGTTTTAGAGTTTGTGCTATATCTAGAGAGAGAAAGGAGAAATATAAGACCATGAAATTGGTTAGGCTTTTGTCTTTTACATGAAATAGAAACACAGGAAGAGTCACTACAAGATGTGTAAAATGGCAAAATGAAAGCGTAAAAATACTGAAGTGGACAGAAAAATGGCTTCTTTTCTATACTGAGTGTAAAGAAAAGCTGGCAAGACGAGTTGAAGAATGGAAAGGGTACGTGACGGAAATTAGGAAGGGACCATAAAGCAAAGCAAAATGTAATTGAGAAGCTGGAGAACCTATTGGACATTTGGAAAATAGTAAACATTTAATGGTGTAGAGAGTATATATAGCAACATCACGATAAATATGACTATAGATAAAGCGAGGATATTTTTTGTGTGTTTAATAGTCTATATATTATAGGAAAGAAAAAGAACATATTTCTCTGTACCCTAAGAGTCATTTTATGTGGGCCAGAGTAGCTCCGCAGTTATGAATGTGGACCCCAGAATGGAACTGCTTTGTTTGGATCTTGGTTCTGTGACTCATTACCCAATTTTATCAAATTCCTTTTAACTCACTGTTTCACATATCTGAAATTTTTAAAATTTGTTTAAATTTTTAAAGATGTTGATATGTGTGAGATGCTGTTGCAGTGCGCAGCCATGGTGTCATAGAGAATGAAGGATTCCTTAGAAACAAAATTTAGTTCAGTCACCAACAGAACCAAGAGCTACAGAGACTTCCAGAAGTAGCAAGGAAGCCAAGAACTCTCAGGCTTTTATTTAGAATATCAGTGTGAGAAGAAATAACCAGAAAAAAAATATTTTGGGCAAAAATTTGTGTCAAAGCTCAGCAGTTTTCCTGTGGAAAGGGGGGATGATGACAGCCAGGCACAATACTCCTCACTAATCTAAACTTCTTGTTGCTTAACCATTCACTCTCAGAGAGCTTGCATGTTTTCCCCCACTGTTTAACATGCACCCTTTGGTCAAGTCCTCCAAAAGACACTTAAAGTAAGATTTGCCTTACTAGTGTTTTGCTATGTCTATGAAAAGAACAAAAGAGAAAAAGTTCAGAGAAGACCAACCTATTTTGTCCTAGTATGTCATGAAAACTAATTTTGTTGGGTCAGAATACATTATAGAATCTTCTGGATATATCACTAGGGTAACTGAGAAGAACTCTACCCAAAGTACGCTCAAAGCCTTGTTGACTATCTACACATTTTGAGAAATCAGCACAAATCATCTGTTATTTTAAAAAGAAAATGATATGGGAAAAAAAGGTGAATAAAAAAAGAAATTTAAGGCACAACATAGAACAACATAGGGAGGATAGAATACAGATCCTGACTGAGTTCTACTCATCTTCTTCAATGATTTTCTCATGGTATCAGCTTGTGATTTAGTTTCTGTATAACATACACTTAGATCAGGAGAGAATGGTAAAACCTTTTAAAAGTCTTCACTAAACTCCAAAAAAATGTACTTTAAAGAGATTAATGTCCTATTTCCCTCAAAATAGGACCAGTTCTTACATGAATTTTTGTTAAAAAAGACTCAATAAGCCATAAGTATGTCATTAGTTTTCATGTATAACAATCTACATTTATGTTTATTCATATACAAAATCTATATTTTTCATGTCTAATATCTACATTTATTCAAATATGGTCATGCCTACTTTTTCTGGAATATTGTCATAATTCTCTAAAGCCAAAATTTTGGACTGACTTTCTTGCAATTCCACTCCTTTTAGAACTACTGGCCCCAATCTCTAATGTCCAGCAACAGAGAACTCTTTAAGGTGTACTACTTGTTCATGTGGTTTGCTTCTAGTGGGTTGGTAGCATAGCTGTCAGTGATTTTATCCCATGAATTCTTCATCCAACTCACCACAGGTTGAAGGATGGGCTTCACAACGTTCCCAATAATTCAATTGTTAATTGAAGACTTACAACACAGGAGTGGCAACAAGAGTTACAGGTATGAATTATGGCACACAAAAGTGATAAATTGCAGGCCTCATAAGTCAGAAAACATTTACTTATTTCACACAGAAAACTAAGGATGTCTGTCACAACACACAATGCACCGAGTAAAGATTCATTTTAGAGACAATCCCATCCTTTTGTTACCAAGTATACACTTAATTCATGCAATGTGTCTGTACTCAAATTGTTCATTCAGTAAAGGTCTCAAGTTTATCTGTTTACAAAAACATTTAGCTTTCAAAAAAGTTTACCCTTCATCCAAAGGCATCCAATTGGGTATTTACAAATACTTAATTATAATTTATGTTGTCATTTGTTTTAAGTATTAAAGTAAAAAATATTATATATTCATAATCATATATTAGTATTATTTGATAATTAAATATGACCATATATGTCTCCAAAGCTGAGCCAAATCTGCCCACATGGTCAGTGACCTTACCTGGGGCTTATTTGCACTATAAGGCTTATATTAGGTGCATTATGAAAATCCATGTTAGGCTTTATTTTCCAGCTAGGAAATATTCTGGAGAAATATGGTAGTACCAGGTAGTACTCTACTTGAAGTTGGTTACAGCCAAAAAAAACCTAAATATTTCAAAAAATTAGTGATTTAGAGACTTCCAGGAAGATAGCAGAGATGAGGAGCAGATAAACAACCTCTCCAAGATTTGGTATGCAGACATGGAATATAGCAATATGACGAAGACAGGAATAAGGAGGAAAGTGGGTCCTTGGGACCTAGAAGGTTCTGAAGCAGGAATCTAAGCCCATGGATGAAGAGAGAAACCTCAACAAATAAGAAGGCGGTAGAAGATGGCACTTTCTCCTTGGACCCAGAGTCACTGTATGGGAGGGGTAGCCTGAAATTGCAGACCTACAGTGACTGCTGGGGATTCTAGAAACCTCCACAGAGAAATGCATCAGTGGAGCTGAACAGTGGATGCAGTGGACTACAGTGGTGGATGAAATTTTCAGCTTCAGATGTCCCAGGTGATTGGCCAAGAGCCATTTTGGAGAGAGGTCAGCTGGACTCAGAACTAAGAGCAGATGCCGGCTCCACCTAGGGAAGATGCATACACTGCTGCAGGCTGAATGGGTCTAGTTCCAGCCTCATGGCCAGAAAATAGCCTGAATTTCTGTGGAAATAAAGATACAGGCTCCCTGGAATTATTCACTACCCCTGTTTAATGTGACTCCTGGCTTGCTGGGATTAATCAACACAGGCCTAGATTCTGTCTGCATATATTGTCTACCAGTGACAGCAGAGACACAGTATAAAGTAGACATCTTTTTCTTTTTTCTTTCTCTCTTCTCATTTTCTGGTTTTTTTTAATTATATGTTTTCTTTACTGTTTTTTCCTGTTTTTATATGGCTGTGAACATGGTTTCTAGTTTATTTTGTTGTTGCTTTTCTGCTCTGTTTTTATTTAAATTTCTTTCTCTTCTATTTCCCCTATCTTCTGCATGAGTGTCCCAAATCTGCATGATCTTCCTTTGTACTGCAGCCTTGCTACTAATCACTTTCTTTTCTTTTATTTCTCTATTTTTCTCCTAATCATTTTTAAATTTTCTTGCCTGAGGGTAAAATTGCCATATTGAGGTGCCTACTTAGTGCATATAATGTTCTGTTTCATGTTATATTTTATGTAATTACAAATCTAGTTAATGTCATTAAAGATGGCAATTAATATTCACCTCAGTTTGTCACTTTCTAGGCCGTTTTTTATGCTATTGGTATTATTGATTGTACCATTTTAACCAAAGTGATATAATTGTTCCAAGCTGTTGTTCATACTGGCATAACTAGACTAAGACTGCCTAAGGGACATAAAAATTACTACATGCCAGTGCTGAGAACCAGGGGCTGGGTCAAGCAGGCAGCAATTTCTCATCCTCAATAAATTGAAGAAGTAGGATCTTGCATTTGACTTGGAACCCAGAAGCCAGCTATACCTGGAAGACACCTCTGAGAAATAGTCATTTACTAACAGTTCTAAATAAGATCAATAAAGCTGCTCACCATAGGCAATTAAAAATCAACTTAGGTGATAAACTGAAAAAAGAAACAAATAAAATGAGAAGATGCTTAAAAGAAATAGAATCCCAATTGTTCATCTCAACAAAGGAAACCCCAGTGGGCAATGAGGTGGAACAATCGAAAGCCACTCACCTAGACTGTCTGGGATGTTAACAGTGGAGGTAGCAAGGCAAATGAATGAGGCTCTAGGAAAAAAATCAAATGAGAAATAATTTATCAAGAAGGGAAAAACAGGAACAAAATTTTTGTGGTACATATAGGAGGGGGTAAGAGGTGCTGAGGGACTTGGAAAAAGGGGAAATCAGGTTATATTACATACAGACACAAATTTCCATAATGAATATGATCATCAGGTATACCTAAAATGTACCAATATACTTAATTAATAAAAAGTAAAAATAATGATTTCTCAGATAATTACAGAGATGGTGATCATAAAGAAAGATATACCTAGTGACTCTGGAGCAGATACAGACATAAAAATAGATGACTTTAGGAAAATGTTGGAAATAATAAATGCAAAGCATAGGGAAAGATAAAATCCATAAAAAAGATTTCAACAAATATCCAGGGGATTAAAAATTTCAATGAAAGTATACACAGCAGAATAAGCAAAAATGAGGACAGAATTTCAGACATAGAAGAAAGGATTTTAGTTAGAGATAATAAAAAGAAAAATTTCTGCAAAATAACAAGGGACCATGAGAAATCAGTCCAGCAGCTGCTAGATGCTACAAAGAAGAGTAACATAATATTAACTGGAATTAATGAAAAAACAAGAGATAGAACAAAGGACATAAAAAATCTTGTTCATAGATGCTATAGGAGAAATCTTCCTTGACAAGGTAAAAAAATGGCATAAAAGAATATGACATACAGATAAATGAGGCATACAAAACTCCAAATCACCCATGATTTAAAAAAATCCACAGCAAGTTATAAAATAGTCAAGATTTCAGAAACTCAATGAAAGCATAGAATATTAAAAGCTGTTAGAGACAAGAAAGAAATAATCTATAAAGGAAATCCCACCATAATTACAGAAGACTTCTCAACACAAAAACTCCAGTCAAGGAAAGCTTGGAGTGCAGTATTTCAAGCCCTAAAAGAAAACAAACTCCAACCCAGATTAATGTACTCCAACTCAGATTATTGTGCCCTGAAAAACTATCCTTAAAAACTGATGGAGAAATAACATATTTCCATGACAAAGAAAACTTGAGGAAAATCATGAACACAAAGCCAGCACACCAAATATTCTGAAGGACTTTCTAAAAAGAGAAAATAAGGACTACAACTCCATGACTCCCAACAGAATGAATCCACCAGGCTAGACATGCAATTAAACAAGGGAAAAAGGTAACCAACAACAGGAAAATAACAAGACAAGAATAAATAAATTCATAGCAGTTATAACTATCAAAGTTAATGGTCTCAATTCACCAATCATAAGAAAGAGACTGATACAGAAAATCAAGAAGCAAAATCCAACATTTTTTCCGCATACAAGAAACTCATTTAATTAAAAAAAAATTCACAGACTGAAAGTCAAAGGATGAAAAATAATATTCCATGCACCAGGAACCTAAAAAATGCAAAAGTACCTATTCTATTTTCAGGAAAAATGGACTTTGAGCCAATATTGATTGAGAGCGACAAAGAAGCTCACTGTATCTTTGTAAAAGGAATAATGTAAGGCAAAATTTAATAATCAGAAATAAATAAATATGCACTAAATATTAGTACATCCAACTACATAAAAAATATTAACAGGCATGAAAATTGAAATAAGCACTAATTCAATCATAATGGGAGACTTCAATACCCTATGAAAACAAATAGATTACCTTGACAAGAAAACAACAATGAAATATTAAAACTAAATGAAATTGTTGAACAAATAGACTTAGTAGATGTGTAGAGCTTTCCATCCCATGACATCAGAATATACATTCCTCTCAGCTTCACATGAGACTTTCTTCAAAATAGACCACATAACATGCTTCAGTAAATACAAAGTGACTGAATTTATTCCATGCTTGATGTCAGACGATACTGCATTGAAATTGGAAATCAATACAAAAGAAACCACAAGAACTTTATAAACATATGGAAATCAAATAACACCCTCCTGAATTACTCATGGATCATAGATGAAATTAAAGGAGTTAGACAGTTTCTACAATTAAAAGATAGTACCAAAGCAACATACAGAACTTATGGAACAAAATCAAAGCAGTCATGCAAGAAATTTTCTAGCAGTGAATACTCATCAGGAAAACAGAATGAGGTCAAATAAAAAACTTAATATTGAATCTCAAGCTTCTAGAGAAAGAGCAAGTCAATACTGAAGCTCATAAAAGGAGGAAATAATAAAGATCAGAACAATAATTAATACAGTGGAGACTACAAAACAATAAAAAGAAATCAATGAATCAAAGAGTAGATTATATTAAAGCCTAAATAAAGTAAACAAACCCTTAGCCAACCTTATCAAAAATAGAAATAAGAAGACTCAGATCCATGCAATTAAGAATGATAATGGTGAAATCACAACAGATCCTACAGAAACCTAGAAGATACCCTATACTTACTTCAAGAACTGGTACTCTAATAGGATGGAAAGTGAAGAAGAAATGGAGAGAGTCCTAGGTACATATAAATTACCAAATTTGAATCAAGAAGTTATAAAAATTCTACAAAAACCAAGATTAGTCAAAGAAACTGAAGGTGTAATTAAACACTTACCAACAAAGAAAAGCCTGGGCCCTGACAGATTCACTCTTGAATTCATAAGGTATTTAGAGAAAACTAATATGACCACTTCTTAGACTTTTTAATGAAACTGAAGGGGAAGCAGTACACCCAAATTAATTCTTAGAAGCAAGCTTTACCCTGATACCAATGACAGACAAGACTCAACCAAGAATGAGAATTACAGACCATTCTTGCTGATGAACATATGTGCAAAAATTCTCAACAAGATACTAGGAAACAGAATGTAGCAAATCATCAATAATATTGTCTACCATGACCAGTAGGATTCATAACAGAGATGCAGAGATGTTTAAATATATGCAAATCAATAAATGTAATACATCATATTAACAGAGCTAAGGACAAAAACCATTTGATCATTTCAACAGATACAGAAAAAGCATTTTACAAAGTTCAACATTCATTTGTAATAAATGTTCTACTCTTTTATTGGAATAAATGATCTTTATTTCAATTTGATAAAAGTCATCTATGACAAACCAACAGACATCATAATACTCAGTAGACAAAAGCTGAAAGCTTTCACTCTAAGATCAGAAACAAGACAATGAAGTCCACTGTCACCATCCTTATTTAATAGTTCTGGAAATATTGTCCAGAGAAATTATACAAAAGAAGAAATGAAAGGAATAAGGCTAGCAAAGGATAAGTTAAATTATCACTATTTGCAAATGAAATAACACTTTACATAGGATACAAAGAAAACTCTCCAAAATATTTCTAGATTAAAAATCCAATTGAGAAGTATAGCTGTAAACAAAGTCAACACTTAAAAACTAATAGCTTTCCTGTACATGAATAAAAAGCTCACTGAGAGAGAAATTTGAGAAACAACACTTTTCATATCAACATCCAAAAAAATGAAATACCTAACAATCAATCTAAATAAGGAAGTAAAAGACTCTAAAATGAAAACTATAGAGCTCTGAAAAATGAAGTTGAATGGATATTAGAAAATGGAAATGCATCCCTTACTCTTGAGTAGCAACAACCAATACAGTGAAAATGACTACATTTCAAAAATTGTTACACAGACTTAATTCAATCCTGATCAATATTTCACCATCATATTAGACGAAATTAGAGAAAACAATCCTAAAATTCGTTTGAAACCAGCAGACACCTAGGATAGCATAAGTAATTCTGGGTAATGAATGCAAGGCTTCAATTGAAATTATACTACAAAACTACCAAAATAAAAACAGAATGAAACTAGCAAAACACAGACCCAAGGATCAATGAAATGGATTGGAAGATGCAGAAACACCTCCAGACATACTCAGCCACTTTCACCAGAAAACACTTTCACCAGAAAAAAGATAACTTTTTTTATAAATGATAAAACTGGCTTTCCACATGGCAAAGATTAAAACTAGACCCATGTCTTTCACCATGCACTAAATTAAATTTGAAATGGATCAAAGATCTAAATATTAAAACAGAAACACTAAACTTGTTGGAAGAGATACTAGTTAGAACTCTTGAAGACATTAGCACAGTGTTTTGGAAAAAAAACTCAATTACACAAGAACTATCCAAAAGAATGCACAACTGGAATCTCTTCTTAATAGAAACCTTTTACACGGCAAGACAAACTGGCAGCAGAGTCAAGAGAAAACTCACAGTTGGGAAAATTTTTTGCTGGCTGTTACTCAGACAAAATACTACTATCTAAAATGCATAAAGAACTAAAATATACAGTGAACTAAAAAAATTCAGACTTTCTCTCCCCAAATTTAAAGATCTAATCCCAAAACAGGCATGTGAAATACATGATTCAACATTGCTAGTCATTTGAAATGCAAATTAAAACAATGCTAAGGTTCCATGTCACCCCAGAAAGAATTGCTATTATTGAAAAATCAACCAATTGCAAATTCTGTCAGGGATACAGGGAACAAGGATGCCTTCTTCACTGTTTGAGTGTAGACTGTGCAACCACTGTGGAAATCAGTGTGGATATTCCTCAAAAATTTAGGACTAGAGGTTTCATTCTACCCAGCTATTTACCTTCTTGGTGTGCCTGAAAGAATTAAAAGCACTAGAGCATAACTATGTGCACACCCATATTTATAGCAGCACAGTTTGTAAATCTTGGAAACAGCCCAAATGCCCATTAACCAATGAATAGATAAAGAATATATATGTATATATTCAGCCATTAAGAGACAGAAACTTGAGACATTTCTAGGTAAACGGATGTCCCTTGAGACCATACTCTTAAGTGAAATAAATTGGACACATGCATGTAAATACAGCGTTGTGTATGTTGAGGAAAACCAAAAGTGTAAATAAGGACCAACATATATAAAATATATTGTAAAATATGAAGAAAACATTCAAATGGGAAGAAGAACTAGTGAGAGGGAGAGGGAAAAGAAACAAATGAGAAAGGATGGAAAAATAGAAATGAACTTTTTGTAAATTAGAAGAATGTTGAAGAACAAGAAGGGAAATGGGAGAAACAGAATCAAGTTATATCATGTACAGATACAAATTTGCCATGAGGAATGTGATCATTATGTGTACCTAAAATATACCAATAAACTTTATTATAAAAAAGCAAAAATTAGTGATTTAGAATCTTCTTTAGGATCATTAATTAGAAACTAAGAACAATTCATATATTTCAATGCATACAGATGTGCTGCAAAACTTCAATATTAGTACTGAATGCACATGTAAAGGGCAATATTCCTCTTATTTTAGATGCTATCAGTTCATGAGTTCCTAGACCACTTTCATTTTGGATCAAATTGCTACTTATCTGGAGGTTCCATAATTTCCTCAGTTCTGAAAATTCACCCTGAGTAACTCAGGAAAGTATAGAACTCAGGAAAACACTATACTTTATACCATGGTATTATAAAGAATAAACATCAAAGCTAACTAAAGAAGACATAGAGACTGAGAGTCTTCTCACAGAGAGAGATCTCTGTATGGTTCTGGGTAGGCATCCTTCCCAGGAATAAAGGTGTTTCTTCACCTGGACCTTGGTGCCCATAGTTGTGTTGCCTATGTAAGTTCTTTACATTGATTAGACCATTGATCACATGAATGAACTTAAGGTCCAGCCATTCTCTCCTATCCAGGAGGTCAGGCTGATACCAGGTGATTCAAAGCACTATAATCACATGATTGGTCTTTCTGGTTTGTCATACTCCCATCATAAAGTGTTCTATTTGCATAAGTTATCTAGGAGGCTATTATAAATCATCTCACAAGCATAAACACAGATGTGGTCTCAGGGAACAATTATAAACTTTTAAAATACTCCTATCACATATTAAATCCCAATGTAGTAGGACATTGATCACAGGAATCTTATATAAAGCCCATAAATTTGTAATTATACAACACGCATGCATGTATATATATATATATATATATATATATATATATATATATATATATATATATATATTCCAAGAGAATAACAAGAAATTCAAAAAAATAACAGGTATTTAGAATTGATGAAATTTGAGAGTCTGGCTAATAAACTGTAATATGGATAGAATGACTCCAAAGTAATGATAGAATCTAGGAAATGAAATCAAGCAAAATAGAAAAGACCATGAGCAATAGAACAGATGCCCAGTAAGAGCATGAATACTTTTTCTAATACTGTACCAGTTTTGGTGATGTGATGATTAATCTTAATTCTCCACTTGATAGGCTTATTTGATGCCTAGGAGTTCATTAAAACACACTTTTGAGTGTGCTATGGGGATGTGACTTTGGGAATTCTGTCCTGTCCTTCGCCCTTCCTTTCAGCCCTTTTCTGTCTCTCTATTTTTGGGCTATCACGAGTTGAGGAGTTTTTCTCTAGTAGGTCCTTCTGCCATGTATTTCTGCCTTGGAGTCAGTCAACTATGGACTAAAACCAAGAGTAAAACAACTTTTTCTCCAGTAACAAATTTTTCAGGTTGCTGTGACAAAATATGACTAATAATACAGGTGACATCTTTGTTCTTCTTTCTCTAGCATAAACTTAGGCAGAAAAGAGAATATGGTCAGAATTTCATTTTCCACTTTTCAAGCAGGTTTGTTCTCTTTTCATAACTTCCCTTTATAAGACAAGGAAAAAATGATAACTCTTAGAAACAAAATTTTGATTCACTTGGAAGCTTTTATTAAGATGTAATTAATAGTCTAGACTTTCCTAGACATTTTGGAATGAATTGAATCATTGCCTAATTATCACAGTAAGAATTTTTTAAAAATACTTGAGTGTTTAAAGAACTTAGGGAACTTAAAATACCATTTTAAATGAACTTTCTGTTGTGCATATATATTGAAGCCCTCCAGGCTATAAACTTAAGGCTTCTGGGAAGATGGTGGAACAATAAGCAGCAGAGTAAACAATCTCTCTGAGAGAAACAATACAGATGCTAGAATATAGCATCATGGGGACAACAAGAAGGAAGGAAGTGGGTCCTCTGGACACAGAGACAATCCAAAGTGATAATTGAAGCCCACAGAGAGGGTAAAAATGAAAAACTTAAAGAAGAAAGTAGTAGCTGGCAGTGCCTTTGCCCAGAGCCAGACTCGTTTTGTGAGACAAGCTGTTGGAACCTGGGAATGGACAGTCACAGTGACAGTGGTGGCTGATGAGCCCAGAGTCCTTGCAAGAGCTGTGGTGGTGATGGGGAGCAGCAGACGCAGAGGACTGAACTGGTTTGTTGTGACTGTAGAGAGTTCAGTCCTTCCCAGAAGAGGTCAATTGTCCAGGAGCCATTTTGGATTTGGGATAGATAAGCCCAGAACAAGAGCTGTGGCTGGCTCTCTCCAGCAGCTTCTAGCTGGGTTCATAACTGTGGAAATTATTTGAACTGAGCCCTGTTCCCACATGCATTCCAGTAGCCATAGCTGAGGTTCTCCACTAGTAACCAGCTTGGCCTGGAAATGGTGGCCTTCCCTACCTACCACTTGCATTCTGGCAGCCATCATCAAAGATCACCCCCACCAAGAACCAGGTAGGAGGCAGTGGCAAACCCCACCCCTGCATGCATTCCACCAACCATAAGTGAGCTGGGAAAAACAGCAAACAGCCCTGCACCAGTTCACCCAATGGCCACATCAGATACCTGTAGCCTGGCTAGAAGAACCAGGCTCATTTCAGAGAAATCCTAGCCAATGTGGGAAGTTCCTGGGACCCCAATACCCACTTGTATGGAAGAACCCAAGAATATGTCAAGAGGAAAAAGTAAAAGGCAGACTCTGGCCTCCAACCCAAGCAGAGCTGGTCCAGGAGATGTAAACATAGAAGAGATGTGACAGGAGTCACACATCTGAAATTTCTGTAGTGAAGGCAACTGAAGCAAAAGAACAACTTCATGAGGCTATAAAAGAAATTAGAATAGAAATATTATCTCAGGTAGAAGAAATGAAAAACATAATATAACAATTGCTAAGCACTTCTAAAGAAGACATAGATGGAAGAATAGAAAAACATAGGAAAATAAGGAAAACCTCAAATGAACAATATAAAAAAAGATTTAGAATACATGAAACAGATTCAAAGAGATATCCAGGAAATCAAAAACTCCATTGAAAGCTGGCAAAACTGCTTGAAAGAAGCTAAAGATAGACTTTCAAACCTTGAAGACAGGTTTGCAGCTTGCCATCACAAAAGGAAAGTTCTCTTAAAAATAACAAAGATCCAAGAGGTAAAAGTTCAGCAGCTGCAAGACAACCCAAGAAACATAACTTAAGAGTAATAGGTGTGAGTGAACAAGCAGGGGTCAAAAGAAATGACATTAAAAGTCTATTTACAGAAATTATATCAGAGAACTTCCCAAGAATGGGAAAAAGAAATGATATTCAGGTAAGTGACACATATGGAACTCCAGTTGGCTGTAAGCAAAATAAATCTATAGTGCAACATATAATAATCAAGATCCCAGAAACTCAGCACACGAACAGAATATTAAAAGCTGTTAGAGAAAAGAAACACATCACCTATAAAGGAAAACCCATCAGAATCATGACACACTTCTCAACCCAAACCATCAACTCAAGCAGAGCTTGGAGTGAAGTATTTCAAGTCCTGAAAGAAAACAACTTCCAACCCAGATTGATATTCCCTGTAAAACTATCTCTCAAAATTAATGGAGAAACAAGATACTTCCATGACATAGAACAACTGAAGGAACTGATGATCACCAAACCAACCCTACAAAAAATAGTGAAGGATATTCTAGAGAGAGTTTTTAAAAGACCATGGTTCCAGGAACAGTGGCACAGGGCAATCACTGAGTGGGGCACACAGTGGAATAGAGGGGAAAAGTAGGTAAGTATGGCAGGAAAATAGCATGGCAGAGATGAGGCAGAGCATGTTGACCACAATCACTAATACAGATGGTCTCAATTCACTGATAAAGAGAAACACAGGCAGAGTTGATCAGGAGATAGGGTCTTTCAACAGGCTTTATACAAGAAACACATTTAACCTAAAAAGGGTTCATAGATTGAAAAATCAAAAGAAAAAGAACAATACTCTGTGCTAGGGAACCAGAAAGAATTGAGGGTGGCTTGCTCATCAGCTGCAGACTGGCTAAGAAAGCCATGGCACTTTAACACAATGGAAAGCTATTCAGCTATAAAGAAAGATAACCTTGAAGCTCTTGTAGGTAAATGGTTACAACTTGAGATCTTGCTCATGGATGAAACTGTCCAGAGTCACATGAGTGAATCTCATGTTATCTCCCTAGTATAAAAAACTAAAGGAGTTAATGAGATCCAAAATCCAAAAATAATATGCAGCGTGAAAGTGAAAGGGAGGAAGTGTCTAAAAAGGGAAGGCAGTGACCATTGTTAATTTATTATCCTGATTTGAAACCCCTATTGTTTTCATTGTTCCATTTAGTTTGCTTTTATTCAGTTTCAGGTTGTCTAATTTTATGATATGTGATTGCACCACAACTATTTCAATGATAACAAATTATATTATGGTACCCATTACTGATTTCCTAATATCTTGTTTGTGAACCCTGTATTGCTTTCATTGTTTTGTTTTTAACTGATTTTGTTCTATTTTGTTTTGTTTGATTGTATCATGTGTAATGGTAGAGGCAACTACTTTGAACATAACATTTTGGTGCCCACTGTGGTTTTACTATTACCTTGTTTTGAAGTCCTGTAGTGCTTCCATTATTTTGTTTTTATTGGTTTTATTCTGTCCTATTTTGTTTTATTTTATTATGCCTGATGGTATGGGCAATTCTTTTGAAGATAACAAGAGGCATCGTGGTAGTCATTATTGATTTCTTTGTGTTAAAGTCACGTACCATGTTTATTGTTTGTTTTTATTGACTCTATTCTGTCTTCTTTCATTTGGTTTCATTCTCTTCAAAATAAAAAATACATGAATTTAAAAAGTATTTTAAACCATTTTCACATTTTCTTTGTTAATTGTATAGCTTTATATATAGTAAGAATTTAGAATAGCTTATGGTTTTCATGAGATAAACACTTTTGAATTTGAAATTTTGTTGTATTGCATTGCACTTTTAATTTAGTGTCATGTTAACACATCTATTTAACTTTCAACATTTTTTCCAAGTTCTTTTTAACTTCCACAAAATCTTTAAAATAAATGATAGAGCATTGTCAAGACACTGCATTTCCACTTGTCTAATTTTAGATGAAAAGAGACATTAAGTGAAGATAATATTCATTAAAGGATATTTTACAGATGGCTGAGGGATTATTATGACTGGGATGGGAGGGACATTAAATTTCACATTACATAAAGAAGAGTATAATGATATATTTTACAAGAGGTTTTGTATTTCACAAAGATCATTTATAGTAATATAGGGGAAACAGCTGAGAAATTTCAGAATGTCTTTCTAAATCTGTTGGATTTAAGCATAATTGATCTCTAATAGATTTTGGGAGTTTAGTACAAATTTTCACTAATAATGTAGAACCCATACAAATATGCACCATTGTAGCAAAGTACTTCTACTTATGTGTTCTGGGTGAGTCTTTAGATCAGAAGTCTTCTTCTAATATAGACACCTATTTGAAAGCCTACCAGTAAATTAATACTCATATCCTCAAAACCTCAAGGAACATTGAATAAACACTATGTTAATTGTCACAGGATTTGCCATCTTTATCCTCCCTTTGGCTTTTCTGGAAATATCTCTTTATGTTAAACTTGTCCCAAATATATTTTTATATATCATTGATTTGCATGTTTCCTATGTAAAAGGGTAGAGATACAATTTTTTACAACATAAAGCTATAATTGCTTTATTTTGTTATTGTTGTTGTTAATCTCTTCATGTGCTTGATTCCTAAGTTAAACATTTATCATAGATATGTATGCACAGAAAAAATATACATATAGGATTCAGTACTATGCATAGTTTTTAGACAGAGTCTTAGGATGCATTTCCCATAGAAAAGAAGACCGTAAGAAAGGAAGAGAGCTGCTGATTACAAAAGTCATAGTGCTTTGTAGGCATCATAGATTCCTTTCTGAGTGTGATGGAATGTCATTGTGCTGTCTTAAACAGGAGAAATACAAGACCCAGCTTATATGCTGAAAAGATCTCTTTTTCCCCTCTTGTATATGTAATGGATTGTCGGGAAACACCTACTTAGGAATTTAATTACAATAGTTCACATTTGGAGTTTGTTGTCTTGACCTACATGGGATAAAGGGAGTTAAAAAGATGGTGAATCTGGAGTCCTTGCTATAATGAAAAGTCTTGCTGATAAATTATATGTGATTCATGAGGGAAAGAGAAATCAGGGCCCAATATCAAGGTTTTGAAGTTGAGTAGCTAGATGAACAGTTAATTCATTTCCTAAAACAGCAGATAAGGAAGATAACATATTGGGGTAGATTTGGGACATTAAGATTTTGTTTCCCCTCCCATCTGAGCTACTTATCAGACATCCAGGAGGAAATATTAAATAGGAAGTTCAAATTCATGTCCAGAAATCTGATTTAAAGATAAAAATTTGGAGGTCATATCTCTACTAATAGTATTCATGTGGAGTGGGACTGAATAATATTAAGCAGAGGCCACATACAAAAAATGGAACTTAATCTAGAATTAAAATATTAGCTGGAGGTTGTGGCACTGTAGTATAGCACTTATCTATATGCACAATGCCATACTCTCAATTTCCAGGAGCAGAGGGAAGAAAAGAGAAAGGAGAAGAGTTTGCGCTCAGACACAGGTAAAGGAGCAATAGATGTTATGAGAAGAAACAGCATCTGAAGTAAGTGGGAAACCAGAAACAAAAATTTATTCCAGAAATGTGAACATTCTCAAGATAAGAAGGGTGTTAACTATATCAAATATAGTTGATGTTGCAATAATAAAAGAATTTGGAAAAAACTGTTATGCAAAGAAGATATACAAATAACCAATATGAATATGGAAAATGTTCACCATTATTAATAATTAGAAGAATGTAAATCAAAGTCGCAAGAACACAGTATGTCCTCTAAGCTGCTAAAATCAAAGGAAATATGTACTGGTAAGGAAGTAGAGAAGGTGGAACATTGCTGGAGGGGTTTGTAAAATAAATCCAATACTTCAGACTATTTCTCAAATAGTTAAATATAGACTTGCTGTATGATACAGAAATTTCACTCTTCTCTTCCAAATGAAAATATATGCTAGAACAAAAATTTAAACAGATTCATTCTTTATAGTGCTGGAAAAATAAAAGCAACTCCACATTTGTGAACTGTCAACTTATGGATTAATAAAATATGGTACGATGATGCCGTTGAAAATAATGAAAAGAAATTTAACACTGATATGAATAAAGGAAGGAATTATAGTGAGTGAAACAAAGCTAGATTGTAGCAGACCGTATATTAAGTGATTCCACTTATGTGAAATGTCCAGACCAGATAAATCCGTAGAAAATAGACTGGCTACTCCCATAATCTAAATGAGGGATGACAAAAGTGAGGTAGCATTTATTATGAGTAACAAATATCTTCTGAAAATGACTGGAATATTAGGCATTAAATAGGCAAAATATTTTTTGCATACTTCTATGAATGTACACAAGTTCTCAATTTATAATTTAAAAGAGTAAAATTTGTGGTATATGAATTATAAATCAAAACTATAATTCAAAAAACTTCATGTCTTTGGATACTAATTAAAATTACTCAACAGAATCCTATTATTTAAAAATGAAATTAATTACTCAATGGAATGAATACATAACGAAGCAGTATGAATCTTGGTTGCAACAAATATGATCCTCAAGAAAAGTTTATTTGTTGAATGTTTTATCAAAAAATAACATTATTTGAAACCAATGAGATGATGTACCAAAACCTAGAAAAAAACTTTAGAGTAAGAGACACTGAAAGAAATGAAATAGATAATGTTAAATATATACCCCAAGAAAAAATTAACTGAACAGAATGAAATGTTGTTTATTTATTTATTTATTTATTTCACTTTATTTGGGAGGCCACTCGATCAAACTCATGACATCATGCTTGCTAGGCAGGCACTTATGCCACTGAGCTAAATCCCCAGCCCTTGTTGTTTATTTAAAAATATTGATCAAGATTTACAATATGAAGGATGACTTAAGTGAATAAAATTTCAAACAAGTGCATGAATATTTACAGATATAATAAAGAATATTTTAAAATAAAAATGTAATCACCGATTATTTACAATTTGTTCAGTGTTTTAAAATTTTGAATGTAAAAGTCTTTTGTACCATTGATTAGGTTTACCCCTAGGTTTTTATTTTGTTTTATTATCTTTTATTTTGAAGCAATTGTATTAGATTATTTTATTGATTTCTTTTTCTGTGAGTTCACCATAGGTATATAAAATACTACTGATTTTTGTATGATTTTAGGTCCTGCTACTTAGTCAATATTTTCTGACAAAAGTTTGAAGAATAATTTCAAAAGTCAAAAGCAACCAACAAAAGGAAAACCAATGAATTTGATGGATAAATTTATCATACATGAAGGATAAATCAGAAAAAGTAACAAACAGGTGACACACTAAGAAGTTATAATATTTTAACACAGGCTGCATACATACCCAAAACACATCAGAAATTCTAGAATATTGGCATGAAATATGCAATAAACTCAACTGAGGAAAAGAAATATAGGAATGTGAACTCATTTACACAAGAGAAATAATAAGTACCTGAAGAGATTTTAATTCCTTATCAATAATAAAAACATAAACAATAATAAAAACATAAATAAGAGCAATGAGTTAAATCTTTATAATTGTCTGATCTGACAAAAAAATTACTAGAAAAATGTTGGCGAAAATTTAACAATTTGAAACAAACTCGTTCTGCTTTTGAAAATTTTAATTTTATGCATGTACTTTAGAATGTGAGTTTGAAGTGTTTACCAAAATGACATGTGAATACCTATGACTTGGTAACTTGTCTGTTGATAGTATACCTCAGAGAAATCATACAGAAGCTACATTTCAAGAATGTCATCTATGGTATTTTGTAGTAGCATAGTACTGGAATTGCTTTATTAATTTTCTATGTACTACTAACCCCTTGAAATCTATTTTATCATTTGTCACAATTTCAATTCCTGAAAATCAAGCTCTGGTCAAGTTCAAGTACAAAAAGTGCTAAGACTTCTCACACTTTGCTAAATTAATGAAAAACAATGCATTTACCATCCAGTCGGCAGTGATTTATATATAATGATAAATTAGATGTTACATAGGAATATACTATGCATGCTGTGTATATCTACACATATTATAAGTATGTATAACATACATGTATTCTTGTTTGGATGAGTAGGAAGAGTATAGTGTTCTAGTTTTGCATTGTCTCTTCCCTATGATTTTTTTTTCTTGCTTTGCATTACTTTACAACCCAAGAAATTTAGGACCTGCCAGAAAATGTTAAAATAGTGCTTATTTTAGGAATTTGATTCTTTAAATCTTCTTAGAAAGTTTTTCTCAGGCTGAATTAACAGGTAAGGAAAAAGCATGTTTAGTCATGGTTACTTTTTCCACGGAAGTTATGAAACAAGTAGAGTATATGAAACATTGTCCTTCTCATAAGTTGGATTTCTCATGTCATGTACTTTCCCCTGTCAGCCTGTGAGACATATCTACATTTGTCTAAATGCCAATTACAGGCAGCATTACATTTTTATGCACAGAGACCTTGGGACCCATAAACATTAGAGAATGTAGAGAAATCATCTAATAGGATGAGTATGCCAAGAGCATAAGAAAATATGTTTTCTTGGTTTTCCTTTTGCAAGAAAAAAAATGACTTAAATATCAAGATAAAATAATATTGTATCAAGCAATAAGCTCATAGAATTTGCCAAGTCAAATTCAGTAACTAGGGACTCAGAAGTGACAGAGGGAAGAGGGAAGTGTAATCTATCTCCTGATACCAAAATAGCCAAACTAGAAAACAGCAACTTGCTACTAGAACACCTTACGTCAGTGTCACACTTTACCATACAGTGATTTATATGCGTTATCTCACCTACTCTTATATTCCATTGTATTTTGATAGCACTGTGATGTTAGAGGGGTCTACATCTTAATTTTCAGAAACTTGCATATGTTTTTTTACATAAAAAAGGGAACAGATTACTGATGGAATTAAGGAAGATTAATTTGGACATATAGGTGAATCAATGTTATTACAACATTCCTTAAAAGTGGAAGAAGGAATCAGGAAAAGAAAAACAGATGATATGACTATAGAAGAAAGGCAGAGATAAAAGGATTTGAAGGTGGAAAGACAGACTAAGAGCCAAGGGATCTGGACACTATCTAGAAGTTACACATAACAGGAAACAAATTCCCCTTGTATTCTCCACTAGGCAACACAGCCTTGAAAGTCATTTGGTTTTAGTTCAGAAAGACACATGCCAATCTTTTAAAAACATACTATGTAAAATAATAAATGCATGTTTATCAAGGCTTGTGTTTAGATGTCCCCACAAAGTCTCATGCAGTCATTGGTGGGGCTTTTTCAGAAGTGGCTGATCTAGAGTGTGAGATGCTGGAATTGATTCATGGTGCAGTGCTAGGCTCAGGGGTACTAGGATTAAGGGTGTGAGTGCTGCTCATTCTAAGTAACCTAGGTGAGATATAAGAGAGAGAGCTGCGGCTGTCCCTTGTTGCTTTGCTACTTCTATCTGTCATCAACTGTTTCCCATCTGTAATAACACTCTGCATGGAGCCAGTCAACTATGGACTGAAACTTAATGAGTTGTAAGCAGAATAAACTTTTCTTTCCTTAACTGTGGTTAGCAGATATTTTGTCTCAGCGATAAGAAAAGTAACTAAGACAGTACTGCTTTAACCAGTACTGCAGTACTGCAGTAACCAGAAACTAACACCCTTGGCAAATTATTGATGTACACCTTCGAAGACTGTTTATAATCCTTCTCTGCTCTACTCCGCATATATTTCATGTGAGCAAGGCTGCCTTAACCATTTTAGCATATTTCAACCTAGAGCATTTAACACACTGTTCAATGCAGAAGAGTATAAGTGTTTTGTTTTACATTTATTTTAACTCTCATACCCTTAATCTGGGTCTAAATTTTAGTTTGAGCGTCACACTTTCAGGCTTTTGGTATCATACTTTGGTGTTTTTATGTTACCAATTCCCACTTTCTGTGACATTTGAGAAAGTCGAATCTGTTTTTCATTCATCTAGTGCCTACCTTACAGAAAAAATAAAATATATCGCAAAGAAAGGAAGTCATGCAGGGAGAGAAGGGAAGGAATGAACAAGCCATGAGGTTATAGAAAAGATACCATATTGTAATTGGGGATGCAAGGTGTGGTTACAAGATATGGTGACTGCTACTGTCAATTGCCATCCAACAGAAAGGCAAGAATCTTCAGTGCTGGGCACATCACCTCTAACCTTAGCAACCGTGTGACAAGCTTGAATTTGTTCGATGCAGTGAGTCAGTCGAGAAATGCAGTTGAGAGGTGCTGTTTTTAAAAATGTACTATAAATCACACACTGGGAATACGTTAACATGAATTGTTTGAAACTACAAATAGTGCTAAAGAAATATGCAAAAAGTTAAAACTAGCTTATGGTGATATGCAGCAACCATGAAGACCACTTATAATTGGTTTGAGCAGTTTCATGATGGCTGTGAACTGGTGGCAGACAAGCAGATACCAGGAAGTCTTTCAGTGTTGGAAACTCAAGTGAATGTTGAAATAGTAAGCAAAATGATTTGATAGAAAATTTTGCTACTCTGCTGTCTACTCTGGAGATTTCCAAAGGTCTGAACATCTCTTTCAGTTATTTTCAAAGTGTTTTAATAACAGATTTGAATATAAGAAACAGGTAAATAATATCTTCTTTCTTTTTTTAGCATGCTGAACTTATGTGCTTGTTTAAATGATTTGTATTTGACCAAATTAGATGATAATCAAGTTTACTCATCTAAGCTTTTTATAAAACAGAACACTTTATTAACCAACTGCAACTGTATTTCATTTCTTAAAAAGAAAGTTTAAATTCATTGCTTTATTCAATGTCTAATAAAGCAATGCCTGCCTAGTCTAAAATAGGTGTTCTTTATGTATTTTCTGGAAGATTGTCTATATTTCTCTAAGTAATATTTTTATTAGATGAATGCATGTCAATGTTTCTTAAATTTGTTCAATCACCAGAGTTAGGAATACTGCATATTATTATTGCTGAATACTTATGTTTTATAAGTGGGTAATAGATTAATCAAATATGCCAGTGAAACCTGAGTAGATCAGTGATAAAATGGTAACATTGTGAAAACTAAAATTATTTTTAGCTCTTCTTGTAAAAACAACTCATACCATATTTCACTCTTATTTAAAGCTAGAAACTTGCAGTCTTATGTTGAAAGTGAGAAAAAGCATTAAAAGCTTGTCAGTCTTATCATACAAAATTCATCTTAATGTGAACTGTATCATGTTCCAAGATTGTGTGCAAATTATTTTCTTATACCTGTGGGTGCCTTTAACAATATTTGCAATAACTCTGTCAAAATTCTTTTTGACTTACTGTATGAATTACTGACTCTTAACTCTACGATAGATGTAAATAAAATACTTCAGGTAATGTTTTGAAGGTTTTTTTTTCTTGTCTTTTCAAGACAGGGTCTCTCTATACAGCTCAGGCCAGCCTTGGGCTCACCAGGATGGTTTCAAACTTGCAGTGATCCACATGTTTCAGCCTCCTTAGTGCCGAAATGAAAGGTGTGTGCTACCCCCTCTGGCTCAGGTAATGTTTTATGGAACATTAGCATACCAAATTGTTTCATTGCTTGAATTTTTCCTGTTAGCCTTTTCCTTGATATCTCTCTCTCTCTCTCTCTCTCTCTCTCTCTCTCTCTCTCTCTGTCTCTCTCTCTCTCATCTCATTGTTTTATGCAAAATTTATTTGCTTCTTCAAGTAACTGTCACTTTTTTCTAGTTTATCTTATAACCAAGTTTCTACTCATCTGAGCTTTCTATAAAACATAGTTGTATAGTCACTAACTACAACTCTATTTTCCTTTCTTAGTGATTAAAATTTTGCAAGCCATATGTTTGTTCTTGTAGAAGTTGTAGCCTTTTGGGTTTTAACCTTAGCCTTCCCTGCCATGGGTAAACAAAAAGGAAATGTTTCCAGTATGTAGCACTCCCCTCCAGTGAAACCTATAAACCCAAAGGAGACACTCATTGCTAGAGGTGGATTTACTTTTAAATTACCTTTCTAAACTAGGTAATTCTCCAGACTCCCTCTCAGATTGATCTGCCAAGCCAGTCACTTTGTTACAATTAGCATGTCTTCTTGAATTTGATAGCTACAGATGGTGAAGGCCTATACAGTTAGTGGTAGGAAAATCAGGCTTCTATAAGTATACCTAACCAGCATGTGTTATGAATGTGTTACTCACTTGCTCTGATAGCAAACGCAGCATGAAACTTAAATGATTCACCACAGAAAAATCTACTCTTAGTAACTTGTACAACCATTCTGTACACAGAGAGAAAATCATTTCTAAGTATGTCAAAGATCTGAATACTATTAACAAGTTAAGCATAATTTTTTAAATAATTTATCTTATCACTGCAATTCCTTTAATTTTTACATCTCTATTCTAGTTTCCATTTTACCACTGTATTTACAGCTTTCACAAGAAATATAATACACATTCCTTTGTCCATAAGTCATAGTTCCCTGATTCCTTTGCTTCTTGTTCAAAGTAGAAATTTAACCTTCTGCACAAAAACCAGAAAGGCACATTTTTCATTAAATTTAGAATTCTTGTGTCTTTTCTTTGAATATTTACTACATCAGATAAATTATTTGACCTCTTGTGATTTGCATCATTTTGTATATAATCACATAACTTGTTTTTATGCATTTCAAAAGAACCATGAAAATAAATATGATCTGTCAATTTAGGATTATTTAATTTTCTCATCAAGTCATTATATGTTTATTGACATTTTTATTTTCTTTTTGTTGTTGTTACTTTGTGACAGGGTCTCACTATATAGTCCAGACGGATCTTAAACTAGCTTATGTTGCAAGGCTGGTCCTCCTGCCTCAGCCTCTAGAGTGCTGAAATGCACCATCACATCCTGTAACATTTTAATTTTCTTAAAGTTTAAAGACATTTCTTTCACTGTAGTGACATTTATTTATACAGGTTAGCAATTTAATGTCATGCAACACCCCGTTGTCCTAGCAACCCACTGTTTGGATTATCTTGGGACTAGGTGTTCTCTGGGCTGGCCATGCCCAAGCCCTGCCTGTGTGTAAATTTCCAGCTTCAGCAACTCCCAATATACCCCTATTTTTGTTTTGTTGTAGCACAGGATGAGTGGTCAGTTGAATTGAAGAAGCTGTGTTTGCAGAACTCTGAAAAGATCTTTTCATTTGTGAACCCTTTTTGTTTTAAGTGCAGTTCAAGGATTTTAAGTTCTTGCATTCTGCAGTTTAAACACTGTACAGACCACTAATCTGTAACAGTAGCCATTACCAGTGTAGCCAGCAATTGTCAGAAGGTGTTAGTAATTAGAGCTTCTGTTATAGTTAACTTGTAATATGGAATTGCATTATATACGTTGTGGTTATACTTTTCTGTTGAATGTCTAAGACCAAGTTAGGGTGAGGTCTGCATTAGATACAGTGTTTTCTATCTATCAAGGTCTGTTGAGTCTCCCCAGGAAATCCTTGGAACCATGATTAGCACCTCTTGGCTCTTTTGTCAGCGTCAACCATCTGGATGAGTCACAGCCATTGCTTGATCAGGTCGCTTTCCATGAAAGCTTAGGAGACCTTTATTGTCCTGGTGAGTCTCTTTAGGAACACTGTACACTAATGATCACTTTCCTTTGTGGTCTCATAGTCTTCGTGATCAGAAGACCAGAGACTCACCGAGTACTGGATGCCACAGCAGCAGTTATCTAATGTTCTGCTCCTCATTGACCTCAGAGGCCCAGGGCCAAAATATTGGTTATCCTCTCTTAGCCCATCTAGCTCTCTAATTCATGGCCTCTGAACATTAGTCATTGAACATCCAGAAGAGAAGATTTTTAATAATAAACTGTAGTAACCACAGTAAGCTTAATGTTATCTTATCTAAATATCAAGCACCTTAGAACATAAAATGGAACCATTATTTTTAACAACCATGGATGTTTTCACATTTAAATAACAAGCAGTTACATATTTTACAGAGAACATTAGAAATCAAAACCATACATAATATGACAGGATGACAATCATGAGAAAATTTTGTAAAACGACTGAATTTCCATTTTAACATAAAATACCCCCTTTTAGCAAATCATTCCTATCTAATACATAAGAAGCTTTGTCTGTCTTGTTTACCTTTAGTGGGAAGCACATCTCATAAGTTTTTGTTAAAGATAGAGGTCTGAATCTGAAACAGAATTGCATCCCCATAAACAATCCCTATTTCCCATTTTGGAAGACCTGTACATCTGGAGGCCTGAATACATTAATACACCATGAAGTTAATAACAATCATTTGTCACAGCCATATGAAACCGTTCTACCAGTTCTACCAGCATTCTACCGTTCTACTAGCATTTTTAAATCAAAACCCTTATTGCATTATTTCTTTTGATGATGATGAATGTGAACTTATTACAGTAAATATATTCTAATAACTTTAGTTGGAATATCTCCTATAAAGCTATGGAGATCAGTGGGGTCTCCGATCAATGAACAAGAACTGGTTAAATGTTACCAAACAGTTGCGTTCTCTTTCACCAATGGAGTCCTATCCAATAATCTCCCTATACACTAAAGGATTTTTATTTAATTATCTTAATAATAATTTTTGATGACTTACAAAAAACAAAACTATAACACTTGACCCATTAATTTTTAAATAATTAATTTAATAATTAATAATTTAATTTTAAATTTAAATAATTTTAAATAATTTAATTTTAAATAATTTAATTTTAAATAATTATCACTTCTTGGCCTTTTGGCTCAGTGTAATTTTTTTAAATAATGAAAGACTCTCAAGTCAATAATAAACAACAATATACATTATATTTCCATAACCAATTTTGGCATCATTTTGACTAAATAGGAACCCAGGTGGATGCATGTTTTTTAAATTTATGACCCAAATTAAACTTAGATTAAATGATCCAAAAAAGAAGAGGAAGAAGAAGAAGAAGAAGAAGAAGAAGAAGAAGAAGAAGAAGAAGAAGAAAGCAAGAAAAGAAAAAATTACTGAGTTCAAATAAATATAACAGCTGTTCACAGAACGGACACATGGACAAACATGGACAGACAATATGTACAAATTGAGACAGACACAGAAAGCAGCACACAGCTTGCCAGTATCTGTGAGAGCTCTCTAAGTTCCTCGGGATTTTTACACACTTGTGTCATGCCCCTTTGCTGAACCAGCTCACTTCTGATGCCCCGCATTTTCAGCATTGACACATATGTTTATTTCCAGCACCGAATGCCCTCATGGCATTTTTTAGGCACTCTGTACCACTTTGGGCACTCCTGTATGGGCACTTGTGCTTTTGGCTCCACATGTGTGAATAATCACTAGTTCAGTTGACTCCTAACAGCACCTTCACAGACCGGACAAACAGACAACAGATACAAAGGCGAACTGACTAACATCTTACAAAATCAGACTGCACTCAGATATGATTTTAGGCAAATTGAATTACAATAACCTTTTACAGTTGTTGAAATTATAACTACAAATAGTCAGATTTTGATGTAGATCAATTAGCAGAGATGTCTTGTAAAGAATTTGGAAAAGACAAAATCTTATCTATAAATAACATGTACTTTGTATTTTATCTTAAGAATATTTGTAACCTTTGTGTCCCCTCTATATATTCTTACCACCTATTTCCACCTTTGTGCTTTGTTTTTGGTTACCATCTCCTGAGCATCCTGGGCCAATTAAGGCTGGTTTTATCCTTTTCTATTGGTTGTGGCATTGTCTTGGAGGTATCACTGTCATAGGATTGAGCATCCGTTTCTTAAACTTTAATCAACTCCTTTTCTGAGTTTGGGTCCATGATGCGGCTGGAGAGCATGCTCTGGCACCCAGATAGGCCATTTAGCTTTTCCTGGAAAAACATAAGCATACTCTCAATACCAATTTATCACTGCACTAGGGTGCTTTTACTATCCAATATGAAGATCTTTCCAAACGATTGTTTTTAGCCTTTACCTGATTGTACTGTGTTTCTTCTGTAGTAGTTTCATTTTTATTAAAAGTGAAAAAATTTTAAATGGTATATACTGCCAAGTAAAATCTATTATGAGGTGAACTCACACTTTGTTTTGTAATTTGAATTGTGGAAAGGTTTAGCAATTTTTAGACCTGGGGATTATAATGAATTTCTGTAGTAAGAACCTTAAGTACAGAGGAAAAAAGAGTTGCATGTATTGTTTTTCATTTTAAAGAGAATAAAACCTAACAAAATAAAACAGAATAAATCCAATCAAAACAAAACAGTCAAAGTGGTACAGAACTTCAAAACAGGATAATAGGAAACCAGCATTGGCCACCATAATATATTTGGTTAGCTTCACAGTAGTTGCCCATACTGTCAGACATAGTAAAATCAAATAAAACAAAACAGAATAAATCAATCAAATTGGAACTTAAATAAATAAAGCAAAACAATAAATTGGAACAAAACAGTGAGAACAATATTGCACTGCAAAAACAAGACAGAAGGAAATCCCCATATTTTCTATGTTGCATAGTATTATCTTCATAGTAGATGGTCAGATTACCAGCCTTCAGCCTGCAAGATCAATCAAACAATATGAGCATTTAGTTGCATTTGTGTCTCAGTTGCTATCAACTCAGCCTGTCCTCCAAACCAACTGGTTGCTTATAGGGTGGGGGATTCTTGATTCTCAGTCCACATGCAAGTCAGCTCATGGGAAGGACAAACTGGCTTCTCTCTTCCTGGGTCCCACATGGTTTGTGCAGTTCATGGGAAAGGCAAATTGACTTCTTGTTGTACTCCTCCAAGACACAGCACGGCTTCTGCTGACTCATGGGAAGGACATTGTGTATTTGGGTACCCAGGGCTCTCACTTGCTTGGCAGGCTCTGGGAAGAGTTCGCTCTGTAGCGCACAGGAGGTAAGGCTGCAAACCCTACCTCTACGGTGCAGGTCCTGCCTCACCAAGACAGGCCTGGCCAGGCTGCTGTGGGGAAGTTCTTGGTGCCTTACGTCATTTACATGTATTTTTAAAAGCAAAATCCAGAAATGGTTCTAGATGCCAATGATGATTAGAAATCATATCTAGGGATGTCTCTCTCACCCACTAAAGGAAGTCTCCTCCACACTCCTGTGGCTGCTATTCTACATGGATCATAAATTGGCAACTCAAAAGCAAGTTGATTGCACGTGGTAGCAAAGGTACTTTGTATCCCTCCAGGTTAAAGTTTAGCACTTCTACTCGGGTGAAAAACATGCACATCCTGTAGAGCTGTAGTTGCCATATCCAAAGGCCGCACCATGGGCCAATGGTATTGGGAAATAACTGAAGCATTTGTTCTTGTATCTAAAAATCTCTTAAATGTTCTTCCTTTAATTATAAATTTTATCTCAGGATGATCCTTCTTAATCTGTTGAACTCAGTAAGTATCAGAGATCCAAAACCCTTGAATCTCCATTCTTTTTTTATAGATTTTTCATTTTCATCAAGGGAAAAAAAACCAATTGATAAATACAAGAATCTGGGGGTGATTTAAATGGTGTTTTGAGCAGATGGAACCATAACCTTGATTTCCTCTGTGTAATCAGCATCTATGACACCTGGAAAAACCTGAAGAACTTTTAAAGTGAGACTGCTGCAGCCTAGCAGGACACCCACTGTTCCTTGAGGCAAAAGCCCAGAGAGTCCAGTAAGAATAACTTGAGGTCTCATTTTAGCAGTTAGTATGAACTTAGAGGAGGGACTGAGCTCTAAGCCTCTGCTGCCATTTGCTGCTTGTCGAGGTCAGAAATATGCTTGGCAGAGGTTGTGGCTGGGGAGGAGTTGCGGAAAGCACCCCATTTTATTATGAGGCCGAAGCAGGCTTTACCAGAGGTTTCCTGGAATGGACAGGCCTTCCACATCTATTTCAGATTTACATTCTTTTCCAAATGATATCTGCGTTGACACTTTGTACAGATTCTGCAAGTTTTGTTGAGGAGCCAGATAGTGGCTGTGTTGCCCCATCAGGTGCAACAGAACAACTTTTGGAAAATACCTCCTGTGCCTTCAATGAAAGTAAGTGGCTTTGTTTTTTCTCTTTTCTTTAAGCTGTGAACTGGTGATCTGAGTGATTATAATTTGTCCTGGGTTGTTTGCGATTTGAAGTTCAGTAACTGGTTAGATATGTTGAAAACCCTCCATATACTCCCCTACCTTTCTGGCTTCTTTCAGTATCATTTGCAAGGAAAGTGGAGAAAATGGTGCTACTCCGTCAGAGGCAGTCTATGATGCAGCAAAATTTCTCTGGGCTGAAAAGGTGGAGGTAGTCTTTTGTGACTCAATTAAATATACAGATATTGTAAAATAAGATTTGCAGAAAACCTTTTCTGTTGTGAGAAAGAGTTACTCTCCAACTTTTCTTTTTTATCTAATTGAGCAATGCCAGAAGGTTCAAATTCTATTAGGGTTTCTGTTGTTCTGCCATCTTTTTCATGCTCAGGACTTGATTTTAAAACATTGCTTTGAGTCAATTCCCTTGTGGCTGTCTCGACAAGCTTGTAATCATTAAGATACTTCCTAATCAAAATATATGAAGTAAAAGTAAATACTGAAATCAAGAATACAAAAATAGTTCCATGCATGTTTGTGATTCTTTAGAATTTGTACCTCTAATGAAATTAACACACTGCTTCCCCCCCCACGGGGAAAGTGCTTCTCATAAGCCTATTTATATCTGTGGCCCTAGAAAATAAGATTCTGTTTCAGTGCCTCAATCTTTACACCTGATGAAACCAATATCTGTATACTCCAGCGATGAATATTGACCTATACCAATGCACTTCTCCCTGCTCTGTTGTATGCAAATGAGAAGGGTTCTCTTGCCCTCCACCTCTTATCATCTCTGTTCATGCACCATATGGCCATGACCTGAGCAGTTCTTGAGGCTCTTGGGGTGAAGGACCATGAGAGGATGAGAAAATAAAGAAGAGACAAAGCTGGGGTTACATGGAACCCTCACTCTCCCAATGGGATGAAAGGAACTGCCCCTTCACCATACGGATGTTTATTTATACATTTTAGCAACTTAATATCATATGACACCTTGTTGTCCTAGCAACACACTTTTCAGATTATCTTGGGGTTAAGTGTTCTCTGGACTGAAGCAACTTCATGTGGCTTGCCCCAGGTGCCCTGTTCTTGGGATGGTCATGCCCCAGCCCTGCATGGGTGGCCAAATTCCAGCTTAGGTGGCTAGCAATAGAACATATGAGCAAGAAGTTTTCTTCCATATGCTGTCTTGATAATCGTCCACACTGAAGTTCATCGGGTTTTCTTCTACACTCTATAAAGATATTCAAATACCAAAAACCTGTATAATTCCAGAATATGCTCTTATTTAACTTCATTTTGTTTCATGAAACAGAATAGTTTTTGCATTTTGAAAATTTCTCAGCTCAAGGGTTAAAGAAGCAGAGTGAGAAGAGAGGAACCAAGGACAAGAAAACACCCTACCAAGTAACAGCCCTGTGACTACTTCTTTGACCTAGACCCCACCTCCTCACAGCATATTCAACTGTGAACTGATCAGTTAATATATTCATGAAGATAATAATACCTCATGGTCCAGATCCATCCCAAGACCACACATGTGAATACATGAGGCTCTTGAGGGAAGGGACATTTTATATCTAAACAATAACATTTTACCTCCACTCCCCAAAAGGTTCATGTGCATATCATTATGCAAAATACATTTAATCCATTTCTAAGAACCACCAAAATCAACAGTTCTAGGACTCCTGAAAAATCCAAGTCCAAAGTCTTCCAAGACTTCAGGCAAATTCTTAGCTTCTAAGCCCCTGTAAAAATAGAAAAGAAAGTTAAGTATCACTATTATACAGTGGAACCGGATAAACATTCCTATTATAAAATATAGTAAGAAGAGAATAGAAAGCACCAAAACAAAACTGTAAGCCAGCATGGTTACATCTTATAGTCCATGTCCAGTGCCCAGGGCAAGTTATGAATTCCAAAGAGCTTTGACAGCCCCGTGTTCCTCGTGACCTTGTCAGTTACAGTCCACACCTCCTCTCTCTGGCACTGAATCTGCTCACTGTCTGCAGCTCAAATGAGCACATATTCTCCATTTTTGGTATCTACAACTTCCTAAATCCTTGCTGCACCTTCATCTTCATTCTTAGAGCTTTATGTAATGCCTGCCTAAGTGGACATAACCTGGTCTCAGACCTCCCTATGGAATCTAGGTGGAAACATCCAAGAAACCACAATTCTTGCATCCTGCATACTGAACAAATCAGCATGTTCAGGATAAACACCAACGTGTGCTGTCTGCTGGAGCAATAGCTGGACCTCTGTGTGACTACAGTGGACCCTGAATGTTCATTTGCCTGAACCTGGGGGTATATTTCCCTAAACAGTCCTGAGTGAGAAGCAAACCTTGGAGCTCTCCTCTCAAATTAAATTCTTTCAAAAATTAACTTTTACATACTTGAGACTGTAATGGATGGGTTCTATTCAATTCGTAATATACTTTCAATTCTCTTTCCTATTGTCCTATATAAATTACTGGTTTCTTTTCAGTGTCATTGATCTTTTCAATAACGATGCTCTCATTGGCCCCAATTTTACATGAGTTTTCTTTCTGGTTAAATTGCAATTTGTTTTACATCCCTCATCTCTGACTTTTGCTTCTGATTCCCACTGTATCTCTACCTGAAAGCAATCTAGAGTCCCATGCCTAGGCCTGTACATTAGGCTGCCCTTAATTTTCTCTTCCAAATTAATTGTTTGATAACCTTTAAATATAGTCTCCCACGAAGATTTAGGATATGTATAAAATGCATACAAATTATTTGCCAAAATGAAACATGTATAGACTCTAGCACAGTGTATAACAGATTCCACTCCCATCTGAAATCCAAGGATCCTGCCCTCTACTATGTCAAGTGTGTGGACAGCAACTACCGCACTGTCAGTACCATTTTTCTGAATTAGTTACTTTTCCATCACTGGAATAAAATGTCATCCACAAATTAAAGGAATGATTTCTTTCAGCTATAGTTTCAGTGGGTTAAGACTATGATTGGTTGACTCCAAGACAGAAATAGCATGGTGTACTGGCATGATGTGGGAAAGCTGCTGACTTCAAAGGGGCTAAGAAACTGGAGGTGCCGGGGACAAGAATGCACACTTCACCCACCCAGCTACCCACATCGTCTAACACGATTCCTCTTCTAAAAGCACATTCAACTATGAACTCATAAGTCAGTATTTCAATGGTGAGTACAGTGATAAAATCCAAAATTCCCACCTCTAGGGACTTCTGGAGGGCACTTTTAATCAAAACAATAACATCTGTGTAAGAAATTATCACAAATTCAGAAACTTAGAAGACACATACACAGGACACACACATATTTATTATCTTATTGTGTTGTAGGTCAGGAGTCTGCAAAGTTTTACAGGGTACTTCTCATAACTTTGGTTTCACATGGATATAATAAGGGAATCAGATGTGGAAGTTCTTATCTAGATGTGTGACTGGATGATTCTTTCAAGTTCACTCACATTGTTGGTCCACAAGGTATTATCTAGAATATTCCAGTGCAGTTAATAAGTCCTACTTGTGCAAATAATCCAGCTTCACTTGTTCACTTCTTTCTCTTGTTTATTCCTTTTCCTTAATATTACGATGAGGGGATAATGAACTAGATACATAGACTTTTCTTAATTCTGTGTCTTTTTTAGTGATAGAAAGTAACTCCAAATCACAGGATTTGCTTTGTAGAGGGCTAATGAAGAGAAGTAGTCTGAAACTTTCTTTCCCTGGGATTTAGGTCTTCTTCTTACCCTAAATTGACATAGATATACATTGCACATAGGGCTTCCACAGTACACCAGCCAAACATAATAAGTATGCCTTCAGGAATAAAATGGGCACCTGGGGGAGATGACTAGACATACAAGGATTTTTAGGAACTATGGAAGAAAAATTCAAGAACATTCCTGAAAATTGGAATGGACAGATGGATAGTTTAAAATAAGTGTAATACTTTAGGAGTTAAGAGATTATATTAATAATATGAGAAAGAACAAGAAATCTTAAAAAGCATATTGAGAAGAAATGATAAATAGAAGAGCTGACTAAAAGAAGATAATGCAATTTAAAAGCAAATATGTCAGTTGACAGACTAGATTAAAAACTCCAAGAAGGTTGAATTTTTAAAAATAAGAATTTATAAAGTTAAAATTAACACATATGGGAAATTGAAGTAAAAATAGATGCCAGATGCAATAGTCAGATGACAGAAGTTTTGCCATAGAAATTCACTTTGAAAACAGTTGTGTAAGACAAAAGCTCATGTAAGATGAGACTCTTATAAAGCTTTTTTTTCCTTGTCCCAAAGAGTAATAATCATCAGTAAAATAAAAGAACACAGATGCTGGCATGGTGACTCACATTTGTAGTTCCAGAACCCTGGGAGGCTAAAGCAGGAGGATTGAAAGCGTAAGTCCAGGCTGGGGAATTTAGAGATTTAGCAATACTCTGTCAAAAAAAAAATCTGGGGATGTAGCTCCGTGTGAAGGTACTGGGGTCACTGTCGAGTAGTGCCCTCCCCCAACTGAATAGGTATGTCTGGCTTATATATTTTCCTAACACCTTACCCAAACAACTATTGTGTTTGTTCGATAAAATCTGTTCATGCAAATGTCTGCTTTACTGGTCAGTCTATAGCTTTTTGAAGAATAAATGTAAGCTTCTTTTACCTTTGTATTCCAAAGCTTCTCTAGAGGTACTATAATTTATCACAAATCATGGCATGTAACTGCAATTCTCAATTTTCTATATTAAATGAAACAGCATTCTTTTGTTGCCTAGTCCTCTGTGTTATTCTTTTTCTTGGTCTCTGGTGGTTTTCTGATTCTTAGACCTTAGGACTTAACTGACTTCAAGTAATCGTTTTGCTTTCTGTCTGTCCAACTGCTTAACTGCCCTGCAATTTGTCCTAAGATTGCATTGCTCTGACCAGTTCACTAGGCCCTTTGTCCTTTTAGCATCTGGTGGTGACAATTAGAAATATGGGAGGCATTCTATGGTAGCTCTCTATCCTGTTTTTAAGTGCTTGTATACTGGGACTGATTTTTATAAAAGTCTTTATTTTTAGGTTTCATAGAGGAAAGAGTGAGAGGAAGCAGAAAAACACAACTAGTCACACTAGAATAAAGTATTGGGGGAAACCTGCTATCAGGCAACCTTAGAAGTAAAATAGCTCCTGCATGTAGATTGAACCACAAACTAGAGTATACACGAATATGTCTGACAAATTTTTCTGGGAGACAAATTTGAATGAACATCTAGCCTATTACCCAATTTTCTTACCTTGTCTTTTTAAATTTTCAATAATTCTCTTCACAGTTGATTAGGAGATAGATGTAGAATGATCTCTGAAGTAACATTTGTGTTTGAAGCTTTCACATTGCTACTATCTTTCTGAGCCAATTAACCATACCTTGTCATGCCTCCCGGTGGGGTTATTCAGGTTGTGCTAAATGTTTCAATTAAAATCTGTCCTCTTTCCCTAATGCCTATTTGGAGGGATGCCTTTCTTAAAATAGTAATTAAATATATAACAATTCATTACTTGCGAAGAAAACAATCACAAATTATCCCCCAAAGATAAACAAGTAGACTTTAAATGATCTCATTGAAAATCTACTTTTACAAATATATAATGATATTTTTCTTTTTTTAATCATATCAGACAAAATAATCACACAGCTTGGAAATTTTTGTTTTATAGTGAAAATTATACGGTGGCTATTATTGAAGTAGAAGGAGAAATATACAAAGACAAATGGAACAATATTGCCACGAGTAAAGATCACTGGTGTGATGGAGAGAGTGTAAACTTTACAAATTACTCCTCAATGGATAGGTGCGTTAACAATCTGTTTATATTTGGCATCATAAATTCTTATGAAATTTAATATCATTATTCCCACTGCTGGGAGTCATTTAAAGGGTGTTAAAACCTAAACTTACTAGAATCAGATTCTGTGGAATATCCTACGTCACATAGTACATTCCTTGTCTTAACTTTACCTTTCCTCTTTTTCTCAAAATCTGAACTTAAGTGTCTGCTTTTCAATATTAGTGATGTGAATTTTTACCAGGATCAGAACTACCCTGGACCCTGAGAAGGGTGGATATTACTAGTTTTACGATGCTTCCTTGGGAAAAGAATATGACCGAGATTGCTTATCAGAATTAGCAATAAATGACCATTTAGAAAAGGCATTTGGAATCATTAAGATTCAAAGTGTTCCCTAACCTAAGGGATCAAAGAAGTGAAATATTATGATTGAGATTAAAATGCTGAGATGGTTAATCCTTACAGTTTTTTTTAGCCATATCTTAGTTCTCCTTCCTTGAACAAGGCCCTGACAAACAGTTTGATATG
>PVJX010019064.1:0-35587 GCA_004027295.1 Dolichotis patagonum
AGGATTTCAGATGAGATTTTAACCAGGCTCAATACATACAAACCTGACATTAATCTTGTCCCTCTTCTCTAGGGCCCTGTTTTATGCATTCTTACCTATCTGTTGAATTCTGAATTTATCTCTGGTCTTCTCTACACCCTCAACTCCCAAAACATAGTCTTGACACTGTGGGTTTTTAGGAATACTAGATTTAACTAATGAAGTTTTTATTTATTTGTGTGTGGTTTTTTTGTTTTGTTGTAAATAGAGTCTTACTATGCAGCACAGGTTGGCCTTGGATTCTCAGTGATCCTCTTGCCTCAGCTGTCCTGAGTGCTAGGATTACAGGCATGTGCCACCATGCCTGGCATAAAAATAAAACTTAAATTTATGTAAGCCTAAACCTGAACTATGTAGTTCGGGCTGGTATTGAACTTGTGGTGATCCTCCTGTATCAGCTTCCCAAGTGCTGGGATTACAGGTGTGTATCACCATCCTCAGCATTAATGTGAGATAAACAATGGATTTTTTTTTTCACCCATCAGAATGCCCTGTGAACTATTTGGGACACATTATACTAAAAACATCATTTACTGAACACTCAGGAACTAGGAACAAAAAAAGGAGCTTTCTCAACATCATAGGTGAAAGAGTGAAAGTATGATTTTCTTAAGACCAAGAACAAAACAAGGATGTCTACTTTCACACTTCTGTTCAATGTCCAATTCTTGCTAGAGCAAATAGGTAAGAAAAACCCAAAGTGGAAAGACATAAAACTATTTTTATGTACAGAATCTACATAACAAATTTCAAATAAATTAAGCAAAACAGCAGGATCTGACAGAGCATGATCAAAAGCCAAAAGAGTGCTAGTTACCATGGATGTAGAAGTGCTCTCTGAAGAAGTGATCTTTGAGAGAAGACCTAAATAATCATTTTTAAAGAAATTCTCAGGTGTAATGGCACATGCATATAATTCCAGTACTTAGGAGGCTAAGGCAAGACTATCATGAGTTCAAGGCCAGCCTGGACTACATAGTAAGATCCTGTCTCAAAAAAGCAATAAATAGATACATAAGTAAATAAGGAATTTTTTAAAAATTCTCATAAAATCTAAGAGTTTACAAATGTTACGTCTAGTATGCTATATTTATAAATATAACCTCCTTCAGCTGGTAGCTCTCATACAGCACACCTGATTCAACCAAATCTGAAACCCAATGGATTTCCTAATTTGAGAGGTAGTTTATTTCAGTCTTATCTAAGCCACTTGCCATTAAAAACATTCATCAAACGTGTAAACCACAGGCCTAACAGACACTTACATAATTCTCTTCTCTGAGCACCAATTTTAAGAGAAGACCGGGGATTTAGCTCAGTGGCTTAAGCGTCTGCCTGGCAAACTCAAGGTCCTGAGTTTGATCCCTGGTACCAAAAAAAAAAAAAAAAAAAAAAAAAAAAAAAAAAAAAAAAAAAAAAAAAAAAACACCACAGTTAAAGCAGAGTTTCGGCAAGTAGAGTAGAAATGTATCTGCGTGTGGTGGCACATTCCCGTAATCCCAGCACTTGAAAAGCTAAAGCAGAAGGATCACAGTGAGTTCAAGGGCAGCCTGAACTACACAAGACCTTGTCTCAGAAAAAAACAAAACAAAAGAAGATGTTTATTATTACTAAGAGTAGTGAGGCATGGTGGCCCATACCTATAATCCCACTACTCAGGAGGCTGAGGCAGGAAGACTGCTTCCAGTTCAAGGCCAGCCTGGAACTGCACACTGAAACCCTGTTTCAAAAGGATAGATTAAAAAAAATTGGGCTGGGGATATAGTTCAGTGGCACAGCACCTGCCTGGCAAGTGCAAGGTCGTGAATTCAATTCCCTGGTACAAAACAAAAACCCTAAAAGTAGTATGTACAAATTAGCAACAACTACTGCTGCAGGTTATAATTAATTCACAGTAACATACACTAGGTCCCTTTGCTACAGACAAAAACACAAGTCTCCTTAACAGATTATTTTATTATCACACTTATATTTTGGCATCTATAATTATTTTGCAATACAGGTTGACTATCCCTTATCTAAACGGGTTGAGACCAGAAGTATTTCAGATTGCAGGTTATTTCAGATTTGGAAATAACTGCATAGAATACTGTAAGTACCCCTAATGTGAAAATCTAAAACCCAAAATGCTTCAAAATCTAAATTTTTCAGCTTCAATATGCCTGGTACCATATACACCTACAGATTTTATGAGAAGAAATGCTCCTGAAAGCTGTTCAGAGAGTGGAGGCGAACACTTTTTCATGGAGGAATGCCAGCTTCTCTGAACGAGTCTGTTTCAAGAGCGGGAACCACTCCCAGTGGGGTAACTCAATCACATGGTACCCAAGTCGAACCAGCTGTCGCCGCTTCATGTTATGCAATCCAAGTAGATTCCTGGTACCATAGCAATACTGGTTCCTATGTGTGAACTGAATGGCCAGTTTCACTAGTGGGGCCTGCACATGGAGTGGGGGACACAGGCCAGTCAGGTCAACAGCCCCTGGGCCATTTGCCACATTGCAAAGGTTGCTCCCCAAAGGTACAGCAGCCTTCTCCAACTTCATGGGCCATTGCCCGGTCTCTGACTCAATTTCTGTCTGAAAATGCCTTCTTGCTTTCCCTTTTAGCAACTGATTCATCAAATCATCTGTAAGGCTGACTCCCACACGCTTGAGCTTTAAACTGACCTTGTCCTCAGATGGTATGGCTTCACTGTTAAATGGTACTGGGTTCATGTTAACATCAAGCTGCACCTCTAAGTCAGAAGATCGTGTGTGAGGTAAAATCATATGGTGCTTGACATACTGGGGGCCACCCAACATTACCTCAAGAAAAGCAAGAGCTTCTAGGAATTCAGGCTTTGAGTTCATATCCTTCCTTGCTAAATCCCACAGATACACAGATGCCTCTTGCTGAAGGTGAGAAGCAAGACGATTGCCTTTGTAATCTGGACATTCAATGCCAACTGTACCATCTAGAGTGTACAGTTCCTTAGTAAGTTGAAACTTAGATGTCTCTTGTGCTAACCTGACAAACCCTGGACTCAGAGCAACATCGATGAGCTCTGCTGGAAAGTATTCAGAAAATGCCAGACCAAGCAGGCAGGTCAACAGGTGTTCTGGGTACTGCCTGAATTCAGGCATCTTTCTGTGAATTTCATGTATTAAGCAGGAATAAAATTCTTCGGTGTTGGGTGGCTTGTAATTCAGAGTTCCAAATGACCACAGAATTTTGGCAACATCTTTACTTCGACAATGTGCTACTCTAGGAGGCAAAGAGGCAGCCACAGCATTCATTATACCTTCATCCAACATGCGTAAGGCTGAGCACGCAAGAGTCAAGTGCATGACACCCTGAACCCCCAGGGAAGGAATTCTCTGAGGTGCAATCTCTACAAACTGTTTCATGAAATTCACATGATCCACATGAGTGAAACGGAACATTTTAAGAATATGCACTAAGGCATGACTACTCAGATGGTGCATGTCAGCACAAGCCAAGTCTCCAATTTTCTGCATGACAAATTCGGAGAGACTACTACTTGACTTAAAGAAGCCCAAGCAGATTGTACCAATTTCTTCTAAATTGATCAAATCTATATACTTAAGGATCAATAATTCCAGTTTTTGCATTAGGTCCTGTGGTACCTGACGATTTTCACCTATAACATAAATTAAATGAATCAACTGAGACAAAGACAGGTCTTTCCAATGCAAATTAAGATAACTGAAAAAAATTTTCAAGAACCGAGGTGCTTTGCGGCCTAAGCACCTCCAGAGATCAGCCACCAAGAGAAGCTGATCCAGACTCATCTCCCACACATGATGGCTCAATCTGGCTTCATACACACCTAGCACTGGGTGGGAGTGAGGGATATCTAAATTAACAAAAGCTTTTAAAATGCTGATCAGACCTGGGATATCAAAGAATTTTATGTTTTTCACACTCAGCTGGCAGAGCAGGGCAAAGCTGTCACTTGACAGCAAAACAGGACGATGCTCTGTAGGCAAAGTGCTCAGCTTACAGAAATAATCGACAATGGTGTGAGGCGGGAGGTCATTTTGATACTCTTTGACTTTGAGCAAAATTAGTTTACTCTCTGAAATAGACAGAGGCTGACAAGTCTCTGAGTTGCTATGGCTGTGAAGCTGGTACTCTGGCCTTAGCCGAAGGAAAAGTCGAGTGTCTTTAAAGGAATCAAAAACTTCTACATCCTCTTCATCAGCTCTTACGGTCTCAGGCAAATCTAGCTGCAATGTGCTAGCCTTTGAGGCAGAAGCCTTGTGAAATCCCAAGCCCTGCAGGGTGCTGCTGGTTGTGAGGAGTCTCTGAGATGAGGTGGTACCACCAATGTTCTTCATTCTTCTAGCAAGATGGCAGGGGCCACTGTGCGCTGGATGGTCCTGTTCCCTGTACCACCTGATGCTTCCCATATTCCAAAACAGCATACTTTGGGTTGCACTGTAGACAACAGGATTGCAAAATGCTGGATATTTTAAAGGTTTTAATGACTTGAGACTGGCTGTCATTCTGTCAGTATTGATCTTTTTGGCAGTGAGAGTATAGTCCTCACATGTGCGACCAGGCAATTTCTTGTTTATGTGGTGCTTGATTAGAGCTGGGCAAGGAGATGTTTCCCAGAAACTGCCTGGACATCTTCGGCATATCACAAGAGCCATGGATCTCAAATGACTGGGCCAGAATTGGTGGCAGATACTGAAAAAAGGGTAGATGAAGAATGAGTGGCTTCTACCTATCACAATACTAAAATTCCCACATTTTAAGAAATACTATTCAAACTACTCTAGTATCCACTCAAATAAGTTTAATAGTAGTGAATGCCCAAATCACAAATCAATATGTATCAAGAATAAACTTTGAAAGCCACAGGAAAACCCCAAATCCAGGGGCCACTGAGTAGTTCCCAGACTGCTGCTCAGTCCTTGCAGAAGGGCAGCAATGATGGTTGAAGAGATATAACTTGCTCTGCTAACATTCAACAAGAATTCGGAGGGCAATGTATCTAAAAGTGTACCTTGATTTAATATAACTGTCTTAGGTGTTTTATATATTTTGGCTTTCAAGTCTGGCTGTTAATCTGTCTTTATGAAAACTAACTTAATAAAGAGTTATAAAATAAATGAATCTGATGCTGACCAAAAAAAATAAAGGGTGGAAAGGGAAGGAAAAAAATTGAGATGTATTACGTACATGTACGAATTCCTCACAACAAATGTAACCATTATGTACTGTAACCATATACAAAAAGAAAAAAAAAAAGAATGAGGTAGGCAGATTTCAAAGGGTAAAGTCAAGAATAAATGTGAACAATTGGGGGCTGGGGATTTAACTCAGTGGCATAAGTGCCTGCCTTGCAAGCGCACGTGGTCAATCTCCAGTACCGGTTTTAAAAAAAAGTGGACGATTCATTCTAGCTCCTTCATATCAACACATAAAGGTCATACTTGGAGAATAAATAAGTTTGCAGCTGGCACAAAGAACAAAGTGGGATTTGGTATAAAGTGGTACATGCCTATAATTCCAGCACTCAGGAGGCTGAGGTAGGTAGATCCTTAGGAGTTTGAGACCAGCCTGGGCTACAAAATGAGCTCAAGGCCAGCCTGAACTGCATAGTGAGATCCTGTCTCAAAAAGACCAATAAAAAAAAAAAAAAAAAATTTAATGACAGTAACTCTCCCAATTCTTAAAGTACTTACTAACTTAATTATAGAATTCTGTCATTCTAACACTGTTCCTTTCCTATACCTTTTAGAAGATGCTGATTATTCTCTCCAGGAGCTTTTAACAGAATCTGAATCAGTACTGCAGAGCAGTCATGCAACTGGGTATAATCCCCAGCCCTGCAAAACAAAGAAACAAACAAAAACCACCACTACCACCAAAAATCTCAAAAACTTCACTCATTGGTAGGAGAAAGGAGAAAGCCAAGCAAGGTCTTGCTCAGTCAATTCAAAGACAGGAAGCAAAGAACTGCTCAAAGCTGGCTCCAGGTTCAGAAGCCAGAGCTCATTCCCATGAATATCCTGCTGACACACGGGAGCATGCAGCTTTCTTCTGGAGGAAGCAGACCAGCAGTGCCTCCACTGAGTCTGTGCTCACAGTATCTTCACTCTGCTTATGAGAGTACAATTCCCATTTCCCCTGCTAGAAATCATGAGAGGACCGGAGAGTTAGCTCAGTGGCTTAAGCGCCTGCCTGGCAAGCGCGAGGTCGTGAGTTCAATCCCCAGTACCAAAAAGAAAGAAAGAAAGAAATCAGGAGAGGATACGAACTGACTGCTACACTCCTGCCTTCCTTAATGCTTATTCTTTCTTTCCACTTAGGCACCAAAGCTTGAAAAGCAAAACCAGAGGAGACCTAAGCCACCAACGGATAGACCAGACTGGGATTCTGAGGGGGCTGGAATGACTTACAATCCCCAGCACCACCAACATGGAAGAAAAAAATTGTATGTTTCAAAATAGTCACTAGGAATCTCAACACAGCATAAGCAGGATGACAATAAAAGAGGAAGTAGGTAACAGAATGTTCCAGCTATAGAGTTAAGAAAACCTGCTTTAGACTATGGAATTTAAATTTAGTATAAAATAGTATTTAACAGCTAAAAACTGTTTGACTCTTTTATCTCATTTTGCAACCAGATCTTACAAAATAACTTTATTACTTTTTATTTTGGTTTTGTTTTTCAACTCTAGAGACCGAACCCAGGGCCTTTGCACTAAATTACATCTCCAGTTCTTTTTAAATTTTTTTGTTTTGAGACAGAATATTGCTAAATTGCCCAGGTTGGCTCAAACCTACAATCCTCTGTCTTAGTCTCCAGGAGTGCTAGAATTATAGATGTGAACCACCACACCAAATGGAAATAACTTTTAAAACCTATTTTTTTTTTTACAAAACACATACTATACTCTAAAATGACAAACTGAAAACAACTTAAATGTTCATCCAATTTACAGTAGTATAAATGTAGCAAACATCAGTACATGGAAATGTATACATAAATCTCCTGTGGAACAAAAGTATACAAACAAGTGCCATCACCTAAAATACACATTAAAAAAAAGGGGGCTGGATACAATAGTGCACACCTGTAACCCCAGTACTCTGGAGGCTGACACAGGAGAATCACTGTGAGTTCTAGGCCAGCCTGGGATACACAGTAAATTCAAGGCTTGCCTGAACTATATTGTGAGACCCTGTCTCAAAAGAACAAAGAAACAAATGAAAAAGGAAATTAACTGCATAGCTTCTTTGTGGGAAAACTTCCTATTATCTTTGATGAATTAACTCTTTCTCTTTCTGGGAGCTTAGAACTGTTAATAAGAAAGACTATATAAGTTAACAAATATCTCTATATAATTACCTAAATTAATTCTAACTCAAAGTAATTAATTAAATTACTGTACATAGTCCTGAAATAAACAAATAAAACTGTCTAGAACATCAATGTTTGGTGTAGAGCTATTTTTTTGGTCTTTTTGAGACAGAGTCTCACTATGCATTTCAGGCTGGCCTTGAGCTCACTTTGTAGCCCAGGCTGGTCTGGAACTCAACCATCCTCCTGCCTCAGCCTTCACAGTAACTGGGATTACAAGCATGAGCCACCATGCCTTGCTTAAAGCCACTGTTTTGTTTTTGTTGGGTTTTTTGTTTTTTACATATCCAACTCATTTTTTATTATAAAAATATGAAACGCTTCACAAATTTGCATGTTATCCTTGTGCAGGGGCCATGCTAATCTCTGTATCGTTCCAATTTTAGGAATGTGTTCCCAAAGGGAGCACAGAGCCACTATTTGAATTGATGTGGCCTTTTTGATTTTTGAAAATATAGGCCAAAGTTGGACATGAGGGTACCTGCCTATAATCCAGGCACTCAAGACACTGGGCAGTAGAATCATGAGTTTAGAGCCTGCCCGTGCTACATAGTGAGTTCAAGACCTGTCGGGACTAGTTTGCAAAACCCTGTCTCAAAAAAAATAAACAAATAAACATAGGTCAAGACCAGGCATAACGGTGCACACTTGGCAATTCTAACCGCTCAGGAGGCTATGACAGGAACATCACAACTTCAAGGCCACCCTGAGCAGCTCAGAGAAACCCCATCTCAAAAAAAATTTATAAAAGGAAGAAAGGCCTAGGGATGTAGCTAAGGGTAGAGTAGTTGTCTAGCATGTATGAAGCCTGGGTTCAATCTTCGGGACTGGGGGTGGAAAGCAGATTAAATTCCAAGACACAAACAAGAGCTACAATCACCTCACTGCCTCCCCTGTGCCAACGCTCAGTCCTTTTTTTTTTGGTTTCATTTTTTGAGATAGGGTGTTGTTATGCAGTTTGGGTTAGCCTTGAACTTACTATGTATCCCAGGCTGGTCTCAAACTCATGGTGATCCTCCTGCCTCAGCCTCCCAAGTGCTGAGATTACAGAAATGTGTCACCATGCCCAGCTAAGGCTCAGAGTCTTGTACAAATTGTTTTATCTACATTAGTTCCTATCCCTACAACCTTTCTGTAATATGAGCTTACTAGCTCCTCATTATCTATAAACAAAATTTACAAGTAAAAAAAAATCCAACACAGGTTACACAGCCAAAGGACCAAGTGGGGCTTGACTGCCCGACTCTAAAGTTCACATAACTGGTATGTACGGACAAGAATGGGGGGTCATGAAACACAGGGCCCAGACCTGGGAGCAGAGAGTGCAGCTGAATGATCCATAGTCTGAGTTATCAGGTAGCAGGCAATTGAAGGGTTAACCGTGGGTATGCATGAAAGTCCCTTCCAAGAGCACTGATGATGTAAACCTGTAATCCTAGCACTCAGGGAGGTGAATCAGGGGGTTGCAAATTTAAGGGTGACTTGAATTACACAGAGAGAACTAGTCAAAAAATAAACAACCAAAGTCCCTCCCACTTCTAGTAATATAGTTTTCTAAGATTTGCTAGTTACAATACTTACAAAAAAGAACAAAGATGACCTGAAAGACTGAAATTCTCATGAAGAAATGGGTTTTGCAGGATGTTCCAGAATCAAAGCAATTGAAGACAACTGAAGACCTGAAAGCTGACAGGAGGATACAGCACACAAAACTTAGGGTTCAACACAGAAGACAAGCAAGGGGAAGCAGATGGCTACACAAGAGCTGTGAGCAGATGTAAAGAGCAACCACAGTTCTCTTCTAGTTCATACAGGAAATGATAGTATCTGGGAGAAAAGAATTACAGGTCTAATAGATAAATTTGGGGACAAATGGGTAACAGAAAATCAAGCCAATAATAACAAAAATAATTAACTCCAGGAAAGACAAAAAAATTGCACAAAGTAAACTGGGTATGTGTTTTTTTTTTTTTTTATCGGTACCAGGGATCGAACTCACGACTGCCTGCTTGCAAGGCAGGCGCTTATGCCGCTGAGCTAAATCCCCAGCCCCAGTAAACTGGGTATGGTGGCACACGCTTTTAATCCCAGCACTCGGGAGGTTGAGGCAGGAGGATCATTTCAAATTTGAGACCATCCTGGGCTACAAAGTGAGCTCAAGGACAGCCTGAACTACACATAGTGAGACCCTGTCTCAAAAAAGTCAAATGGAAAAAAAATTGTACAACACAGAACATGTTGTCATACTCCCTGCACAAGTGTTAACAATATTTACATTATTTTATTAATACAAACTCAGGAGCAACAGCCTAGCTGAAAATTACCAGTGAGCTATACTACACTGGAAAGCTATAGGGAGAGGAAGTAGGGTAAGAGGAGATCTACATAAGAGACCCAGGGCCTCCAGCTGGGCGTGGGGGCACACATGCCTATAATCCCAAGACTCTGAGGCTGAGGAAGGTAGATCACAAATTTGACCCCACCTTGGGTAACTCAACACAGAGATAACCCTATCTTAGCATAAAAAAGGGATAAAGCTCAGGGTGCAAGTTTTGGGTTCAACCCCCAATATCAGAAAAGATGTGAAAGGAGATATGTCTAGAATCTCAAAATTCATAATAAAGATTTCAAAAAAGGTTATACATACAATTTAGAAATCAAAAAATATCAAAATGGGATTGAGGGTGTGGCTCAGTAGTAGAGTACTTGTTTAACATACACAAAACCCTGGGTTTCATCCCTAGCACTGCAAAACAAACTCCAAAACTTTTAATTCCAATTACTCAGGATAGAGGCAGGATTGTTTGAATGTAGGATTTCAAGAACAGCCTGGGCAACAAAGTGCGACTCTATCTCTATAAAATAAAGAAACAAATACAGATAACAACATAAACGGGATAACAACATAAAAGAAACACAAAAAGTGCTTCCAGACAACAAAAATAAAGGCAGTAAGGGACAAAAAAAATAACATTTAGTTATAAACTCTACTGACCTATCTGGCTATTGTGAAGGTTTTTTTTGTTTTGTTTTGTGTTTCCTGGGGTTTTTGTTTGTTTGTTTTGATACTGGGGATCAGGAACTCAGGACCTCACCTTTGCCAGCCAGGCCCTTGTACTGCTGAGCTAAACCCCTGGCTCTGTTTCCTGGTTTTTTGAGGCAAGGTCTTGCTATGCAGTCCAGGCTGGCCTTGAACTAGAGGATTTTTTTAAAAAATAAATTCCAGGTAATAGAAATGTAAATGACAAGGAAATCTTCCAGGCAAGAGGAACCAAATTGCAAATGGCAAGCCTTGATTGCATACTTTTTCAGCAGGCAATTTAAAGAGTTACACTACAGGTTCCACACAGTGGTCTGAAATATAACCATTTCAGAAGCTGTGTTTTAAGTAGTGTGAAAAAGGAAGAGAAGAAAAACAAGGCAGAAAAGCAGTAGAATAGGGAGTGGGGAGGCAAGATACTGCAAAGATGAAAAGGATGTGGCTGGTGTCCAGGTAGAAAAAACACCCAAGACAGAACTCCTCATTCAAAGGCTAACAGAGAAGCCACAAGAAAATATTATGAAGCAGGCATGATGGTGCATGCCTGTAATGCTAGCATTCAGGAAGCTGAGGCATGAGGACTACCGAGTTTGAGCCCAACCTAGGTTATACAGTGAATTCATAGCCAGCCCAGACTACAGAGCAAGATACTGTCTCAAAAACAAACACACACACACACACACACACACACACCACAAACACACACTATGGGATGTTCAGGAGACAAGGCTCCTTCACAAAAGGCTCAGACATCTGATATCATATTACTGCACAAAACTCCTTTCTTAGTTGAAGTACCCCAATCTATACTCTTTCTCCTTTTTTGGGATCCTAATGAATCAGGGAGAAGTCTCAGAGAGCCTTGGATGCTAAAAGGTACTACCCTCATCACCCTGAATAATGAACAAGGAATTTTTTTTTTCAGTACTGGGGATTAAACCCAGGACCTTCACTCTGAGCTATGTCTCTAGCCCTTCTTTTAAAAATTGTTTTGGCCAGGGATATAGCTCAGTGGCATAAGCACCTGCCTGGTAAGTACAAGGTCCTGAGTTCGATCCCCAGCACAATAAATAAATAAATAAAACTGTTTTTAAATCTTGAGACAGGATCTGAGTTACCTAGACAGGTCTTGAATTTGCAGTCCTCTTGCCTCAGTCTCCCAGAGTGGTGGAGTTATAAGTATGTGTCACCACACAGGACTAGGAATAAATAATCTTTCCTTTTTGTTGTTGGTTTTTTGTTTTTTTGTTTTCTGGTGCCAGAGATCGAACTCATGACTTCGTACTTGCCAGCCAGGCACTTACACTGCTGAACTAAACCCCTGGCCCTTTCCTTTTTGTTTTTCAGGTCCGAGAGAGGCCAAATAGCTTCCTTCCTTTTTTTTTAATCAGTACCGGGGACTGAACTCACGACCACGCGCTTGCAAGGCAGGCGCTTATGCCACTGAGCTAAATCCCCAGCCCCAATAGCTTCCTTTTAAACTACAGTCCAGAAGTTAGAGAAAGGAAGCCAGAGGAAGGCAGTCCTTACAGGCATGTTGCCAACAAGCCTGCGGCCAAAATCCTATTTTCAGAAATTCTTTCCAAACCAAGGATGGCACATGCCTGTAATTGCAGCATTTGGGAGACTGAGGCAGAAGGATCGCTGTGAGTTGGAGGACAACCTGGACTACGAAGTGAGCACAAGGCCAGCCTACACTACAAAGCAAGATCCAGTCTAGAAAAAAAGAAAGACAGATAGTCCATATGACACCAAGAAGCACATGCTCATGCCCACTTGGCCCATCTAATGAACCTATCGAAGGGATGACAAAATCTGGGCAGGTTTTTTAAAAAAGTATGAGCATCTACACAGTATTAAAAGAAAACTCCTAAATAAGTGGTCACTTGCAGCACTCTTGTTTTACCTACTTTTCCAATTTTCAAGATAGCACAGTATAGTATTCCACACAAGCAAAGGAGGTACTTCAGAATGGCTTTATGCAAACACTGACAAGATAAATGACAAGGTCTTGCAGGTGGCCAGAAAAATAAACCACTAGGTGGGGGAAGAAAACCACACTGACAAATAAGTATCAATCTTGCACACTGCCAGAGGCCTCACTTTCTCTGCTGTATGATGCAGTAGTCTTCAGATTTTATCTGGGTCTACAAACAGGAGCAAACGCAAAGGCTTGCTCAAGGCCACTCATTCACTAAGGTGAACAACCTAGCTCTGAAAAATGAGCTGATGTTACTACTCACACTGCGCCCGAAATGCAGAAAACATGACTGGAGCTCAAAACACCAGCCACAGGTAATGCTAAAGTAGTTGGCAATGAGTTTCACAGGTTGAAGCATCGTCCAACGGCTTATACTAAGTGAGCCATGAGGCCCTGTCTAAGAAACTGATAAAGTATCCGATAAAGGGTGAGCACTCGAAGTTCCTTAAGTCAGGGCAGAAGAGCTGTGTCATGATTTGTACAGAGAAAGAACAACTGTTTCTTACCTCTGAAAAGAAAAGACGGAGGGCACAGCAATACTACCCTGAGAAAAGCTTGTAAGAACTGGAAACTGCCTGCTAAAAATAGGGCAAAGGCATATATTATATTAATATTTACTTAAGACTCCGCCCATTCCAAGTACTAAGCAAAACACTAGAGTCTTGCTGCTCAAAGTGTGACATGGGGAAGCTGGTTAGAAACAGTCTCAGACACCAGCCCAGACCTGCTGAATCAGAATTCCTGAGTCTCATGCATATTAAAGTGTGAGAAGAGCTGCGGCAGAATGCCTCACTACATTCTCACAATAACCACGAGGCTCATACCGTTACGATCTCCATCTGATAGGGGTTTAAAAATTAAAAATCAAGATTCAGGTAAATGTCTCCCCCAAGGTCACAGGATTCTGGAGTGGTGAGGGTTGCCGGGTTATTCCCTAGAGCAAGGCCTACGGAGACGTCCACAGCACCGGCAGTGAAGCGCAACATCGGGCCTAGGGACACGGAGACCCTGGACCGACCAGGAAGGCGGGAGCCAGTCAAGCCAGGACGGTCGCAATCGCAACGAGCAGCCTCCGCGACCTCCTCGCTGACCGCCGCCACTCACCTGAGCCTGGAAAAGGCGCGGTCTGCAACACCAAACCCGGGATACCGCAGACTATGGCCTCACACATAGTACTGCGGCAATGCCTAGCCTCTTTACAGTCCCACTTCCGGCCAACTGCTCTTTACTTCCGCCGGCTGCGCGCCGACGGGAACAGCAGAGGCTCAAAAGACTGTCAGCGTTCTCCAAGGACGTTTTGCACCAGAGGGCGTTGATGAAGAGACTGAAGGAGTCTAGGACCTGCAAAGGGAAAATACTATCCTAGATGGATCGCTCTTAAAGTAATTGAGTAGTGCAGACTCAGATTCAAGCGCCAGACCCCTACTCAGTGTTTTATGGCCATGGCGAAGTCACGAAAAGTCTCTAAGCTTAGTTCTTCGTCAGCAGGATGAGTGGAACAGTGAGTGCACTTACAACAGAGATGTATCTGTAAAGTGCTCTCAACAGAAGAGTTAGTGATGGGTAGACAGATGTTTCAAAGCTGGAACTTGAGAAGGCCAGAGCTGTGGTCTTCCACACTGGAGTGCTGGGGGCGGGGGACACCTAGGCAAACTACAGGGCTCCTACCTGTCAGGGGTACTGAGGGTACTTGAGAGCGGCTGATCGGGATATGCGTACCTCGTCAATGCCTGAGACACTGACCCATCCATCCTGATGACTGTGAAGGAAATGAGAGATCATGCATCCTCCAGGGCGCCCTCTTGAGCTCAGTGGAGGGCAACTGCTTTTATATACGTGAACGTTTGGGGCCCCAGACCACTGATGCTACGGTTTAGGACTGGTTCTGTCAACGGGGCTGAACAGAGAAAACTCGGTTGGTGGTTACAAGGCCAGCAGTACCCAGAAATAGCAGAGAGCCTATATCCAGGAGATGAACTATGATTTCTTCCTAGGAAGCTGTGACAATTCTGTTCCTCTTTGCCAAATACTGAATTTCCAGTCTCACCTGAAGTACCAAGAGTTGTGTGACTCACTCCTGGTCAGTAAGATTTAAAAGGGTGCTGGCAAAAAAAAAAAGGTGCTGGCAGGGTTCTGAGAAAGCTTTTACTTTCGTGATAAAGTGGTGAGATCAATCCCATCGCAGAACAGTGACAGCCACTTTGTGGCAAAGAGGAAAAACACACTAGGATGGGAGAAGGGCAGGATAAAAAACCTAGGTCAGTGGTGGTAAATCTATGGTATGTATGCTGCAGCAGGCTGTCATTGAAAGGTTTTCCATGACTGGTCTAGGTCCAGAGTGAGCCAAAACCTGTGCCACCCACATCCAGATTTTTTTATTAGGTAAGGAAAAATAAAGCAGACTTTAAAGTCCTGTAAGTCAAAAGAAGAAGAAGGAGGAGAAAGAAGGAGTAGGGGGGAGGAGGAGGAGAAGAAAAGGAAAGGAAAAAAAAGAAAGAAAAGAAAAAAATAGGCATGGTAGTGCACTCCTGTAATCCCAGCACTCTGGAGGTTGAGTAAGGAGGATCATTGTGAGTTCAAAACCAGCCTGGGCTACAAAATGAGCTCAAGGCCAGCTCGAACTACATAATGAGACCCTGTCTCAAAAAGACAAAAAAATAAGTCAGGTTGTGTTACTTAAAACAAAATTCATTGTTGTTCTGTTTTTGCAGTACTAGAGATTGAACTCAGGGCCTTTGTGCTAAACTACCTCCCTGGCCCTTGTTTTTGTTGTGTACGTAGCACAGGCTGGCCTCAGACTCATGGCAATTCTCCTGCTTCAGCTACCTAAGTGTTAGGATTACAGGTTTGTGCCACTGTACCCAGCTCCCGCCCTTTTTATTTTGAGAAAGCATCTTGCTGAGTTACAAGTTGTTCAGGCTTGACTTGAACATGCAGTCTTCCTGCCTTGCCCTCCCCAAATGCAAAGTACATTCTCAATTGTGGGACTCTGTAAGGACAGAACTATAAAAGTACACCAAGTACACCTCCCTGGTATGTAGTACACTTGGATCCATTTTGCCACTAACTGCAAACCTCTCAGCCTTCACTTTTATGTGTTTTGCCCTCAAACATCACCAATCATTATAAAGTGGCTGAAATCGCCCCAAGCTGCATCCAGCTGTCCTGCATCTCCTGGCTTCTAGCCAGCAGGTTGATGTCCAAATTCTGAGCTACAAGCAGCTTCAAGCTCTTTTAACGGGAGTGTAAGTGGAAGAAAAAGCCCCATTGGGCACAGAGGTAGAACCACAACTCCTGCTGGGCAACATGGAAGAGTTTGGGCTTTGGGCCAACCTCCTGGCATGGCCCAGTGAGCACCTCTGGCCTTCTGCCTCCTCTGGGAAATGTTTACTCCAGCTCTGCCCTCCATATTCCCAACCCCCAGGCTCCCACACCTGCAAAAACAGAAGGCCATTCAAGAGGCTTTCTCTGTTTTATTTCTTTGGGAAAGGAAAACGAAGTCTTTCCATCACATATGGTAGAGATATATATTTATATATATTTATATATAATTTATTTTGTGGCTGGACATCCCAAAGCTGAGACTGTTATTTTTTTTTCTTTTTTTCTCTTCTTCTCCCAGGCCCTGTGGCTCAGGCCCAGGTTCTGGGACAGGTGCAGTGTGGGGTGAGTGGAATGGGCAGTGGTTGCCAGGGTGGCCTCCCACCCAGCTCAGAGACCTGGTGGGGACCACCCAGAGAGGGCTGTGCAGGTAAGAGGCCACGCAGAGGGGCACTCCTGTTTTTGTGGGGGCGCACAGCTCATTAAACAGTCACCAGTCATGGGAGGAGGCTGGTCAGGGTTGGGGACCTTGCTCACAGTAGTTGCCAGCTCTCTCCACCCTGCCCCCAAACTCAATATTGGGAGTGGGAGAGAGAGTGAAAAAGAGAAATACAAGGGCTGAGGGCCAAGCCTCCTCCAATTTTTATTGCTGGTGAATTATAAATTTGCTTTCTTAGATGGGAACTTAAAATTTCCCTTTCTGGCTTGGGGAGATAAACTCTTAAGAGGGCCCCCAGAGAAGGAAGTGACACTGGCTGTCTCAACCCCCACTGGTGACCCTGCCAGGCCTCCCTGGACAAATTGTTGAGCCAACTAAGAGCCTAGACAAGGAACACCACAGGTGTCCCTCTCAGGTCAGCCTTATTCTTCAAGGGCAATCACATCCAACCCTTCCTGGGCCCCTACAACAAGAGCCTCAGGCTCAGGCTCAGGCCAGTGGAGCTGGGAAGCACACAGTGCACCAAAGGTCAAGCAGAATTTTCTACTGGAAGAAAAGGTGAGACTTTGGGGAAAAGGCAGCCTGGGAAGATGATATGAAAGCAGGAGGCTGGGAGACGTGGGGAAGGGAAGATACAGGAAGACATCACAGACACTCATCTGACCTCAGAAACTGGGCAAGGGGAGTGCCTGAGAGGCAGATAGCACTTAAATAGCTGCAGTTAGAGCCAGACAGTGGTCCTGGGTGTGGGGTCAGCCAAGCAGCTGGGGTGGTTGTGCTGGGGGATCCTGGCTGGAAGGGTAAAGGTCTAAGCCTCTGAGTAACCCTTTCCAAGAACAGGAGGACAGATCTCCCTGGGCACTAAGCTGCTAATTCCAGCCTTGCCCTCCCCTAACACATGCATAGGGACACACACACTCAAGACCAGGCCAGACTGAGGCCTGAGCCCAAGAGACCTTGGGGGGGAGGGGCTGGGCAGGCAGCCCTCTCAACCACAGGCAGGCCATCTGCTCCCACGTGTCCTGCCAGGTTGCCCAGGGAGGGAGAACACCACAGGAAGGAGAGAGGCCAGGAGCCCAGAGTCTGTCGGTCTTGGCAGACCCATGCAGGCCCCCTCAGGCTCCACGGCCTAGGTGAGCACAGAGAGCATCACTAGACACAAGCAGCCATCAGCAACAGCCCAGACCCCGAGGGGACGTGGCACCTTGCCAGCACTGTAGGCCTGCCGCCTCCATCTCCAACAAGGGGCTGCCCAGAAGGGAAGAATGCTCCCTACTACCTGGGCCCTCACCCTCACTAAATCTGCTCTCCCATATCCCTCCTCAGGAGAAGGGTGCAAGTGACTGCCCACACAGGCAGTGCTAGAGCTGGGAGGGTGCCAAGGGGGCAGGAGGAGCCTGGTTACAGCTGCTTTGAGAACCTCTTTGGTCTGGGGATCTGGGAACATGGGGAAGGAAAATGGAGGGAGGGGATCCTGGAGACTGGGGCCTTCAGACAGGACACTTGTCAGAGGGCCACATGCCCAGATGGAGGATCAGATTTCTGTGGATTCAATGCGCTCAAGGCGGGAGGGGGTCCAGGCCTTCTTCTCCTCGCCATGTTGGGGGGTAGGCGTGCTTGCACCCCCTGCCACCCCACGCTCCCGAAGCCGCCGCTCCAGCTGCTGGTTGCGCTGGTACATCTCCACATAACTCAATTGCAGCTGCTTCTGGTACTCGATGACCTTCTCTTTCTCCTCCAGCCACACGCGCCGTTCCTCTGCGAAGCTGGCACCCTGGCGCTCCCGGGCCCGCCGCTCAGCGGCCAGCTCAGCTTGTAGCCGCCCCACCTCCCGCCGCAGAGCCCTCGTTCCACTCTCCCCTCCAGCATCTGCCTCCCCATCCACAGAAACTAAGGACGCAGCAGCGGCCACCCCAGCCTGACGACGCATCTTGGCCTCATCACTCTCGCAGGTGGCCAGTGCCTCCTGAGGTTCGGCTGGGTCCATGGGGGTCAGTGCCGGCTTGAGGCAGGTGGCAGGCAGCTCACCCTCAGCCAGCTCCAGGCTTGCCTGTTTGCTGCTGAAGGAGTCTCTCAGGCTAAGTAGCTGCTCCTCCTTCTCCCGCAGCGAAGCCCGGCCCTCCCGCAGCTGGGATCGCAGCCCCACGATCTCACTCAGCTTTTGGGAAACGTCGGCCTGTGAGTCCTTCAACTGCTGCTTCAGAAGGGAAATCTCGCCAGCCTTCTGACACACCTGGGCAGGAGCAGGTGGGAAGAGAAGCCAGGGTCAAGGCAGAGCTCTGCTCCCTGCAACCTGACCCCTAGATCTGGCACCAGAAGCACCAAGCTTCCCCAGGGCTGAGGCTCAGCCCACATCAGGCAGGCCAGGGCTGACACCCAGACCTCCCTGTGGGACCCAGCACGGTCTTGGCTCATTTTACACTACCCAGGGACAACCTCCCATCCTCACACACACCAAATTGATTTGGTTCCCTCATCCTTTGTGACGTTCCCTCCCACTTACAATAACCTGCGTTCTGAGTTCTCCAGGGGCCCAAAAGGAAGGGAAATGAGGGGAAGAAGGTTGAAATCCCCTGCCCGCACCTCCCACTTAGTTTCCTCCATCCTGGGCAGGAAGTCGGCCTGCTCCTTCTGGCAGGCGGCCACCTTGTCCTCAAGCTCTTCTCGCTGCCGCATCAGCCGGGCTGCCTCCTCTTGAAGCTGCTTCTTGTCCTGCTGCAGCCGCAGCACCTGCAACTGCAGGCCTTGCTGGGCACGCTGGGCGCGGCGGGCCACCTGCTGCAACTTCCCGCTGCAGCCCTGCCGCAGCTCGGCCAGCTCGCGCTCCCATGCCTTCTGCCGCTCCTCCAGCACCTGGGCCACAGCCGCCTCACTCTGCTCCAGGCTGCGCCGCAGAGCTGCCACCTCCTGCTCCTTCTCCCACAGCCGCTCCTCCAGCTCCTGGATCAGCGCACTGGGCGAGGGTGGTGAGCAGGCTGCAAATGGCAGGCCTCCACCCCCGCCCTCCCCAGATCCCAGGTGGCCTGGCCGCCCCATGGATGATGAGGACCCACTCTTGCTGGAGGCCCGCCCGCTGTCTGAAGTTCCCAGGTCCTGGTATCCCGACCCCCCACCACTGCTGCCACTACCATAGCTGGCAGTGCCGATGCGGTTGATGTGGCTGGTGGAAGCACTGAGGGGGGCCAGATGCTGGCTGTAGCTGGAGCTGTAGGTGGGCAGGCTTGTGAGTGAGTTCCGGCCTGAGTCTGAAAGGCCGCCCCCACTCCCACCCGCTGGGGTCATGGTCCGAGACTTGTCCAGGCCACCCTTGAGGCCACCAGGGCCCTGTCGTCCCTCAGGGGTCCCATTGGTCTGTGGGGGACACAAGTTCTGCATGGAATGGAAATTCTTGGGTACAACAGGCTTGAAGGCTGACGGCCGAACTAGTGGCTCTGAGCACTGCATAAAAGTAAGGCAGGGGGAGGGGACATTAGAATGAGGCCTTAGTCTTGGTCCCAGCCTCTTCCCTCTTGCCAAGACCACCTCCCACCCTACTAGATCTCTACCCTAAGATCCCCTTCTAGGTTTTCCTCTTGTATCTCCCCCCAAGCCAGGTCTCTGCCCTGAATCCACTATCTGGATTAGACCCCAGGGCTCCACCCCACACTCTTCCACCCATCCTGCCATCCTGGCCCATACAAGAACGCCCACTTTGCCCTCCTCTCTGGGCTACTCCCACCCTAGAAAAGGGCTGTGATGGTCTTAGACCCTGATGACTGACCTGGTCTAGCTTCCCAGAAGTGGCCAATAGCTTGGGTGGATGGCTGGGTTCACGATACTGTGGTGGGGCCTTGTCACTGCCACCACTGCTGCTGCTGCCACCACTGCTGCCCACCACATTGCCGCAGACATCCGTGTGGTCACTGCCCCGCAGCTCGCCATTGAGGTAGAGGGAGTTGGCGAGAGTTTTGTCCTCAGAGGGGTAGCGGCCAGGCCTCTCCCTGCTGGCCCCACTGCCGCTGCCTCGGGAGGCAGGGAAACTGCCCTGACTGCCACCAACCCCTGTTCGGGTGCCCACGCTCTTCATGGCAAACTCTTGGGCATGGGCCACCCCGCTGCCCACACTGCCCATGGCCAGGCGGGGGTCTGGGGGTCCAAGCTCAGAGGGCCGTGGGGCAAAGGCCAGGAGAGGATCCCGCCCTGGGTCGGCACGCACAGGCAGTGTCTCCAGCTTCGCCATGACTAAGCCAGGAGGGCACTGTGGACACAGGTAGGAATGCAGAGGTCAGACCCCATTCCCACTCGCACCACCTCGGCCAAGTCAACCTCAGCCTCTCACTGTTCCCTTTCCCTACCTACAATGGGGCTGAGGGTTCCAAGCATCCCAGGCAAAGGAATAAGGCTGGGTAACGGTGGTAGCCTGGTAGTGGGGGCTGCCTGTTGCTCTAGGGCGCCATGCACACGCCCTCCCTGCTGAGTTCAGCTCAGCAACTTCCTCCACCCCAGCCTCCCAGATTCAGAGTCCACTTCAACTTTTGGCTGCAACTCCCAGCATTTAGGGGCTCTTGGGTCAGGGGCCCTATATCTGGGTTGGAAGAAGAGACCAGTACATTTAATAGGGAATTTCAAACGTTAGGGGAGGGCAAGAAACAACCCTATCCAAAAACTGAGGGCTGGGGGTCTTTCCTAGCTCCCTACCCTAGGGTATTGCAGTCAAGGGCAGAAGTGGAAGCCACTACCAGCGCAGGCTCCTCTCCTTGCCTTTCCAAGGGGGCGGGGGCCGCCGGGTCCTCAAGCCTGGGACCCTCTGAGGCCCGGTCTGCAGGGGCCATGTGGCTGAGTCTCACAGTCGGGTGACCCGAACCAGCTGCACGACTTTGGACAGGCTGACAGCGCCATTCTGGACTGCAGTTTTCTCTTCTGCAAAATGGGAGGAATGAAGAACCTACCTCGTGGAGCTGCCGCGCGCCACGCGCGCGAGGCAGCGGACGCAGAGATAAGCTGGGGTCCCCGGGTGCGACGGGCGGAGCTGCGGTGGCGACGCGCGCGGGGGTCGCCAGTGGGCCCCGCCAGGGGCGGGCGGATGGACAGCCGCGCAGCAGCAGGTGGCGAGGGATCTCTCCCGGAGATCCTCCCAGCACGACCTCACGGGAACCTGGCTCCAAGGGGCCACCCTCCCCAGATCAGCACGCGGCAGAGATCCACGGGCCGCCCGAGGCAGGGCCGCGGCTTCGCCAGCAGTGGGAGCTGGCGGAGCCTCCCTCCGGGCCTGCGTTTCCCACAGGTGGGCGGGGGGGGGCGGGGCCTCCGCGCCCAGCTGCGCCTCAGAGGATCCCGCGCCTGCTAGGAATGCACTGCCACCAGGAAGACTTCCTGGATTACCCCTCCCCCTCCCAGTGGACCTTGACCCCAGCTCAGTACCGTGAAGTCCTTCGAGCCAGTTCTGTGGGTGTGCGCCCCCACCCACAACGCTAGCCCACAGAAGGGGGAGCAGGGCCTCGGGTTACCTGTGCTGTGCGGAGGCCCAGCTTCCTGGTTCCTTTGTCTCAAATCCGCATTTGGGATCACCTGCCCCAGAGACCTGCATAATCCGGCCTGACAGGGTCGCCAAGCAATGCCAGCGCTGGCTAGCCGCTCAGATACGTGTGCCAGAGACTGGAAGAAGCACCTTTCAGGCCCTTGAGCCACTGCCCCCCCAGAAACAAAGCAGGAAGCCCCCTTTCCTTATTAAGGCAAAGAGTTTCATGGAATGTCCCCTTGAGTGCTCGGCATAGGTCTTCTAGCCCGATGTCCAGGTTTTTTGGTTGTTTTGCATTATTTTTTTGTCTTTTTGAGACAGGGTCTTTTTAGGCAGTTCAGGCTGGCCTTGGGCTCACTTTGTAGCCCAGGCTGCAGGTTGGTCTCAAATTTGCAACGATCCTCCTGCCTCAGCCTCCCAAGTGCTAGGATTACAGGAGATGGAAGTCCAGTTCTATCGCTGTGACCTTCCTATCAGGCTTCAGACCAAGACAGCCTGATGAAACTCCCTTTCGGGATCTTCTAGTCACACCATAAATTGCAGCCCTAGATGGTGGAAAAGGTCACTACCAAGCTGATTCATTATCTTTGTAGAGTTCCATTCTCTTATCTGTCTTCCTCCTCCAATCAGTCCACTCCAACACACAGGGCTGGGGACTAGGCTGGGGCAAGAGAGGCCCAAGGGTGCAGATGAAGTACAGGATGCACCCTCCTCCTAAGAGAGGCCTTCATAAATTTTGTGCCTTAGGCCTCACTTGCATTACCTAGTCCCTAATAAGACTCCAATCTCCAGCATTCTACCCCTTGGCCTAGAAACCTCCTATTCTAAACATGGCCCTTTTCTCTTGCCATACTTGGGTACAATGTAGGGTGCAGCAGGGGCTGGGATGACAGCGGCTCACTGGCCCAGGGCTTCAAACCAGCAGGAAGGGCTGGGCAGTTTTGGGAAGGAGGAACCAGCAAAACCTCAAACAGTTGGGTTTCAGGTGGTGGGGACAATGGAGGAGTTTGGGCTAGGGCAGCAGGGTGGATACAAGAGGAGATTGCTTAGGAGAAATAGGGGCTTTTGAGAAGACCAGAGAAAGATGCCTCTCATGCACTGGGTGGAGAAAGAGGCTGGAATTGTCAGCATGGAAGAGTGGTGTGGGTGGGCCCAGCTTCAAGCTAGGGGGCAGGGCCCCAGAGCTCTGGGAAGTCTTGTGGGAGCAGAAAAGATGCCGAGAGTCTACAATGGGTGTGGTGGTGTGTACCACAGCCCAGCTACTGGAGAGGACCACCTGAGTGTGGAACTTCATTGCTAAGCCCACAACAGTGAGACTGTCTCAAAAAGAAAAAAAGAATGTGGGAGCTCTTCTCTGCTAAAAAGAAAGACAGGTACCAGGCATATCTGAGATAGAAGAGTGTGCCCTGGATTTGGCAGCTGAAGACATCACTGGCATCTATATCAGAACGGCTTTAGAAAAGTGTGCAAAAAGGCAAAAGCAGAGCACAGGAGTGGAAGAGTGCAGAGACAGAAGAGATGGCAGAGTTCAATGCTAAAACAGGCCAGAGAAGACCATCACTTAGGGAGGTTTGAGATTCAAGTGCTCTTTTTGTTTGGTTTGGTTTTTGAGGCAGAATCTCACTATGTAATGCAGACTGGCCTTGAACTCACTATGTAGCGCAGGCTGGCCTCAGACTCATGGTGATCTTCTTGTCTCAGCCTCTTAAGTGCTGATATTACAGGTATGCACCACCACACCCAGCTCCAAGTGCTATTTTAATTTTAAAATTAAATATGGTTGAAATCTGAGGGCTGGGGATGTGGCTCAGTGGTAGTTTTTGCTCTGCATGCAAAAGGCTCTGGATTCAATCCCCAGCACTAGCACCCCCCCCAAATATTGAATATGCTGATGGGTCAAAGGAAGGCATCACTAAGATAAAAGATAAAGATCCAGGCAGGGCTCTAGTTGGGGGGAGGGTTGCACCAAGGGCCTGGGTGCAGCCAGAAGCAAACCTCAGAGGTGAACATGTGGATCATGACAAGGTATAATGTTTGGAAGGCTGCTTTGTAAACTGTGAGATGCAATAGAACCATGCAGCACTACCTCCTCTGAGATCCAGGAAAGGAGAATCTGACCATAGATGTGGGCTGGTCATTGGACCCTCTGTTACACTGTTTCCCTAGAGTATGTGTGAGCTCCAGTTAGGCTCAGAGGCCAAGTTCTGAGCCTCCTTTCCTGGTGCTCTGCCTGAAGAATCCTTGACTGTCAACCAACAGAAGCTCTCCCTGGAGCCTCCCTCTCCATTCTTGACCATCTTTTTATTTTTCTTTGTCCTTTTTTTTTTTTTTTAAGACAAGGTCTCACTATGTAGTTAGAATTGGCCTTGAACTCACTAGGTAGCCCAGGCTGACCTCGAACTCGCAGCTATCCTCCTACCTCAGCCTCCTGGTATTACAGATGTGCACCACAACACCTGAGTCTTACTCGTATTTCTAACCTGTCATGGTCAACCCCTTGCCAGTGTTCTTTGCCTTTTGCCTCTCCCATGCTGGGGCTGCTGCAGCTTTTCTCAAAACCCCAGCAGGCAGCTAGAAAGACAAGGAAGAGGATGCTTTCTCTGATAAGCAAGAACTGCAGGGAAACGTCAAGATCCTGAACTGGCCCCATAACTGACTGTGGTCCACAATGGCAGCCTTGTGGCCTCAGCATAGGAGGACAGCCTGTTGCCTGACTGCTTCTATCTCTGTCCCATCAAACCTCAGTGCCTAAGACACTGTGCATTGTATTAGTGATTATAGAGGGGCTAAATGCAGGTCCCCCCAAACCACTGTGACTACCCAGGCCCACCCATAGTAGGCATGCTTGGGGTCTCAAAGGTCTCAAACCCGGACCATTCCACCTTCATTTTTTTTTTTTTTTTTTTTTTTTGGTACCAGGGATCGAACTCACGACCTCGCCCTTGCCAGGCAGATGCTTAGGCCACTGAGCTAAATCCCCAGCCCGACCATTCCACTTTCTAAAGATCTCAGTAGCCCCTCCTGCCAGCACCCTGCTTGGTGTCTTCACTGGTTTTTCTTCTGCACTCCCTCCCTGAGCTGCCGGGGGACTCTTTCTAAAGGGCAAAGCCAATCTTGTCCCTGCTCTGCCCATATCCTTCCATGAACAGGGTCAAGGGCAGCAGATGCAGTTCTAGTGCATCAGCTACAAGTGTAAATCACAGCCTGACTGATGAGGGGTGGAAACCTCATGCAGGTTATTTCACCTTTGGTTTTCACACATAGCTTGCAGGAATTTTAAGTACATGTATTATGAGTAAAATGCTTCACATTCTGTCTGGTCCCCAGACCCAAGCAGAGCTTGCAGTAGGGTGCCCAAGGCCCCTCCTGATGCCCATCGCTATCTCCCATGACCTAAGCTCTTCACCACTCCACACACAATCTTTTCTCAGTTCTTTGTGTCCATCCCATATCTTTCTAGAACCATTCCAAATGCTGCTGCTCAAAACAGCATCCCTCATACCTCAGGAGTCTGGTGCACTTGGCTCAAGGCACCCCAGGGAGATTTCACTCTGAAAACACCCAGGACTGGTGGGTGGATGGCCCAGGGGCAAATTCCTAGGGGCCTCTGGGCTCTGGCACCAAGACATGCAGGATGCATGCATGTGGGAATACTAGTTATGAGCCATGCAAATGGGCAATGAATCCAGGCAGATAAACCAGGAAGGGCTTCAAGATGAAGGACTAAGGGAGGAAAGAGACCCAGGGGCACTGTAGGGCTTTTAGGGTGCAGAGATCTCCACAACTTCTTGGTTGGGAAGTGTAAGTGAAGATGCATCTCCCCTTGGAGGTGTGGGCATCGGCAGAGGGCCCATCCTCTAGATCCTGGCTATGATGAAACTGGTGTTTCAGGACTGAGGGGGCCGACAGCGCACCCACCCCATCCCGAGCACACACGGGCTCACATGAGCCTCTGCTGGGGGCGGTAGTGTGGGGGGAGGGATTTGCTATTCACCAGCAGCCCAAAGCTAGCTGCGCCAACAGATACAGACCCCGGCCACAGGCGATCGTCAGAGGTGCCCGAGGGTCTCTGCAGTGGAGGAAATCCCGTCCGCACCTCCTCGGACTCCCCACCAACGCGTGTGGCCCCGGGGGGCGGGGCGCAGAGGGAAGAGGTGACATAATCCGGGCCGCACCCCCTCCGGCCGCCTCCCCCCGGGCCGGCTGAAGCATCCATGACATCATCGGTCTCATCTTTGCTCCCCTCCCCCCGGGACCCTAGCAGCGGGACGCGCCCCCTCCCCTGCTCCCAGTCCAGCCGAACGGTGCTGCGGACACCGCGGCGGTTCGCAACCAGGAGGGACACCAGGGTGGGCCTGCCTCACTTACTCGCCGCCTCAGGGTCCGGTGCAGGATCTCCTACGCGGCGCCACCGGCTCGGCTCGCTGGCGCAGCCCGAAGCCCGCCCGCCGGGGCGCACGGCGCGGGCCCGGCTCCGCTCCGCGCCCCTCCCGCTCCCTGCCCGGGCCCCGCCCCTCAGCGGCTGCGGCAAACGCGAGCCCGCCCTCCTGCCACGCCCCCCAGGGCCGCCAATCCCCGGGCTGGGGCGGGACGCGGTGCCTTAACCCCTCGGTCGCTGCGGACCCGCCCTCACGTGGGACCGAGTCTCACCAGCTGTAGGGCAGAAGTGTGCCCGAATCCCGCTGCCCGTCGCCAGGCACCCGCCCTCCGAAACCCTTGGGCTGAGCCCCTAATTCAGCCTCTCCAAGACACCCAGCGGGACCGCGCCGCCCATTCCATCTTTGGCGAGGGGGACAAGACCCTCTGGTTAAGGAAGAGACTCAGCTCAGAGCCCTGCGCTGCAATCCTCTCTTACGCTTGCTATTTTGGAAGCAGAGAGGCGCCTGAGACCCTGCTAGGTGGGGGTGGGACAAGCCGTCGCGGGTGGACCTGACGCCGCCGAGGAAGCCCCGCCAGGGGTAGGGGACAGCGGACAGGCTTGTGGGAGGTGTAAAAGCCAGTAACTACGTCCACCAGCAAGCGGAGCCGATTTGAAACTTGCTGCTCACGAAGGTTTGCCGTCTCGAAGGTGCGAGGAAAGACACACTGCACAGTAACAGGGTTGTAGCGCTTTGCTCTGTGCCCCATGCCCGGCTCCAGCCCCCAAATGGCATGCCCGGGTGAAAGCGAGCGAAGTGAAGGCTTAATCTCGGACTCCGCACCAGCTTCATGCGCATGGCCCGCGTTCACTGTGTGGGCGGACGGGGATTTACCGGGCAGCCCAGGAGGCCTGTCTGGAGCAGGGAGTCGGCCTTGAACTGTAGGCCTTGAACTGTAGCCGTAGGGAAGGAAGTGAGGCCAAGGGCTCAGCGTTAGGCAAAGCTGGGAGGCGCCAGGGTCTGTCCTAAAAGCTGCAGCTTTAACACATTACATCTCTGCTGTGACATCTAATGTCCTTCGTCTTTTGTCATTCAGTTTTAGTTTTTACCTCCTAGTATTTTCTAAATTTTTCCCACATTTGCTTTTCTATGATTTTTAAGGCCAAAAGCGGGGTTTTGGTTCTTCTTATAGTTGCCTTTAAATTAATTGATACTTCAAATTAGTTAATGACAAATGTCTATTCTCTTATGTAATAAGAAATTGAAAATTTTCTTGATACATAGCTGTACATTTTATGGGGTTGTTTATGGAGTTTATGAAAAATGTAAACGTACCTTTTATAGTCACACCTTTTATTTGTTCACTTTATCTGGGATGGTAAACCCAACTTTTGTTTATATTTGTGTGTGTGTGTGTGGTACCAGGGATTGAACCCAGGGCCTTTCCACTCCAGCCCTTTTTTTTAAACTTTTGAGATAAAGTCTTACTAAACTGGTAAACTTCCCAGGTTATCATCCTGCTACATCCTCCCAGAGATCTGTCCCACACAGATTCCTTTCTGTCAAGGTGTAGCTAAGTGGCAGAGCGCCTGCGTAGCATGCACAGGGCTCTGGATTCAGCACTGCATAAACAACGCTCTTTTTCGATCACTTTTGGCTTTTGCCAGCCCTATTTTTAGCACTTTCTCTGGTTTTTGGTGTTCTTTTTTCTTTTTTTGGTCTTTTTGAGACAAGGTGTCTACACAGTTCGGGTGGGCCTCCAACATGCAGCAATTCTCTTGCCTCAGCCTTCCAAGTGTTGAGATCACAGGCATGCACCACCACACCTGGCTTGAGTTTTTTTTGTGGGTACCAGGAATCAAACTAAAGATCTTGCACCTTGCAGGCAGACATTGCACTAATGAGCTATGTCCCCGGCTCCCCACCAGTCCTATTTTTAGTTAGTTTCAATGTCATTGCCAGTTTTTTATGCTCTAGGTTTCCATTTGTCATTTGGACCCATCTCTCACATGACTGGTGATTTCAGAAAGGACAATTTCTCCAAGCCTTTGCCCTAGGTAAAAATGGCTTCTTGGCTGTGCAAATATTTATAGGATTCTCTTGTTCTTATCTCACTGTCTTGTAGCACTGAAAATGGTAGTAAAATTGGGCTTGTATGCTTAAGGCCTGGTGCTTGTAAGCGTTTTATTCTCAGAAGTCAAAACATATTGCCAATGTAAGTTTCTATGGGGGCCTGTATTGATTTCCCAGAAACAAAGGATGTCTCATTAGCTTAGAAAAGTCTTCTAATATGTTCTCATCCATTCTGTAAACAGATTTTTTTTCTTTCTCCTAAGACTACCACATTGGATCACCATTGTCAAATTTTTGTTCTATTTCTCTTCATATTGGGAAAGAATCTCATCATTCTTTACCATCACAGATTTAATTTTCTCCAGTTGAGAACTATTTGACAATAAGACATTTTATTCTACTTATTTGTTTGCATTTCCATCAATTTCCACTCTACCTCTATTATTTTTTTCTTAAAGGAGAGGTGTAATTCGGATTTCAGCTTTTTTTTTTATAGTTCTCTGTTCCTATTTCATGGAGAATGTGGTTTCACATCTTCAGAAATACCAAAAGAAGAGACACTACCTGTTCTAATGCAGAGGGAAACCTTGATAAAGTAGACTATTTTCTGGAAAACAATGACAGAAGAAAGATGTTGAAAATATCCAGGAAATGTCCAAAAAAGACTAAGTTGAAATGGTTCAATGGAAAAATTCTCTCAAACTTTCACTAAACAAATCATCCTCATTCTGTAAACCAGAGTCCAGAAAAGACAATGTTATTTCATGTTCTGAAGCCACAATTCCCCTTTGCCAATTTCAGAAAACAGCAGCATAGAAAGGAAAACCACAAACCAATCATAATAGTTCAGAGGAAATAACCGTTAAGTACAATTCAAGGAAATAAAAGAAAAATACAGGACTAGGGATATGACTCAGTAGTAAAGTTCGTTCCTTGCATGCACAAGACCCTGGTCCTGGGTTCAATTCCCCAGCACCACAAAAAAAAAAAAAAATCATTCCAAATAAATACCCAGCCAGGTGTGGTGCACATGCCTGTAATCCCAGCACTTGGGAGACTGAGGCAGGAGGATCATTGCAAATTCGAGATCAGCCTCTGTTACAAAGTGAGCTCAGGGCCAGCCTGAAATGCACAGCAAGAACCTATCTCAAAATAAATAAATATCCGAAAAAACTTTCCTAATTAACTAGGAACAGCTGAAATTTACATTCGATATTATGTGCTGCCGAGTAAGCAGCCTGCCGCCCTGGAAAGTGACTGTGGTCTGGGGAGCCGTGGCCACCCCAGGGCGGGGAAACCAGAAGCAAGAGCGTCTCCTGAGATCCGCGCCACGCTGGAACTTAGGGCGTCGAGCCAACCAGTAAGCAGCCTGCTGCCCTGGAAAGTGACTGTGGTCTGGCAAGCCACGGCCACCCCAGGGCGGGGAAACCAGAAGCAAGAGCGTCTCCTGAGATCCGCGCCATGCTGGAACTTAGGGCGCTGAGCCAACCAGTAAGCAGCCTGCTGCTTACCGGGGCGCAGCCTTAGAACCAAACATACTACATCCCCCCCCCCTTTAACAATTGGGATCCAGGGATCTGGGTATCTCTTAGCAGGTGACCATATTTGGTACAGCAAGTCGGGGGAGTTTCCTTCTACTATCTCTGAAGGCAGATATTTTTATCGCCGTTTTGCTTTGTCCTGATTAACGGTGTGGCTCTATTCAATACTCTGTGTTGATGTGTTCTATAATGTGTATTTCTTTGATTTTGCTGTACCTAGTAGAACAACTATTGTAAAGACAATGAGGTATACAATGTTGCCTGTTACTGTTGTCCTGGTGACCTGCTGTGATGTTCTGTGCCAGTTTCACTATACTGTCTCAATTGGCTTTATTCCATCCTTTTTTTTCTGTTTGCAGCCTCACTGTGTGTCCACTTTGTATGCCTTAATTTTGTAACATGAACAGCTATTTCTTGGAGGACAGTATGTGGTTTGTCAACTAGTGATTTATGGGGTTTTTTTGAGGTTTTGTATTGTTTCTACCCGTTTTTCTGTATTGCTTTTTTTTCTCTTTAAATAAAATTAAAAAAAATTGGTTAAAAAAAAAAACATAGTTGTCCTGAAGGTTTTAGATACTGACTTTGTCTATTAATTTTATCAATTATATATAGAGATTTTCAAACCTATATCTATGACTGTGGATTTGTTTAGTTCTCTTTGTTTTATACAAATTAAGGATTTATTATTGATGCATACATATTTAAAAATGTTTTCCTGTTGAACTTATCCTTTTTATCTTTGTATTTCTTGTATTAAAATACTCTTATATTAAAATCTATTTTATCTCATAGTAACATAGCAATACCAATCTATTTGGTCTAGTGTTAGCATGGTATAACTTTATAACACTTTTATTTTCACTCTATCCATAGCTTTATATTTAGTGTGTATCTTACAATCATAAAGTATTTAGGAGAAATTTTAAAATCCAACCTGGAAATCTTGATATCTCAATTGGAGTGAAAAATAATGCAAGAACTTCAAAATGGTTGAACTCCATTTTCCTGCCTCATGCCTTTCTGCTATTGTTTTAAAGTCCTTTCATGTTCACAAATTTTGTAAGCCTCACAAGACATTATTATTGTCATTGCTTTAAATGGTAAAAAAAAAATTTGTATTTTTCCATGCTGGGGAATCTTCTTTCTTCCTCCAGATTTTTAGGATCATTTTCTTTCAATCCAAAGAAATACATGTTAGGATTTCTAGTGTTTGTTTTATGGTACCAGGGATTGAATCCAAAGTGTTTGCACTGAGCAATAAAAAAAAAAAAAAAAAAAATTATGTGCTGCCTTGACTTCGTTAAATCAGGAGGGCCCTGAATGGCCTAACCACAAGCTGCTCCTCCTCTTAGGGCCTGTGGATAAGATCCCCAGCCAAACAATCCTCTTATCAAATGGGCCAGGTGCAGTTCCTGCTTATCTCTCAGTAGAGGGTTTTAGTTCCCTGACAACCTTCAGAATTATTCAAACAGGCCAAACACATCCCTCACAGGAGCCAGGAGGCACAACATCCTCTGGCTACCATAATACCTGCATCCCATAGCCCCTGGCTGTTTACTCCATTCTCAAGTGCAACTCTCCTGTGGCTTTGCAGGGTTTGTGGTAGCCTCTTCCCCTGTGTTGTGATTGGATGTAACATAAACTTTTATCAATCTCACTTGTCCAGGGGCAGTTTGGCAACTACTGTAAACAGAGTGGGTATCACTCTTCCATCTTCACCAATTGAATTAAGAGGCAGTGATTACAACAAAAATTCACAGGCAGCAGGATCACAAATTGGAGTCCTGCCAAGGCAACTTATCATACTTGTCTCAAAAATTTAAGAGGCTGGGGATTTAGCTCAGTGGCTTGAGCGCTTGCCTGGTAAGTGTGAGGCTGTGAGTTTGATCCCCGGTATCAAATAAAGTAAAATAAAACAAAGTACAATACAATACAATACAATAAAAGGACTGGGTGTACAGCTCAGTGTGAAGGCCCAGGGTTCAATCCCCAGGACCCCACCTCCACCCTGGCCATACACACAAAATCAAAAAACTGGTAATATCCGATGTTGGCTAGGCTATAAGGAAATGGGACAGGCATAGTGGGGCCTTGTTTGTTTTACAGTCTTAGGACTGAACCTGTGGCTTTCAACATGCTAACATGCTGTACCACTGAGCTACACATTCCTCAGCCTTCAAATTGTTTTAAGTAAGTTCTATTATTTTTGTTTTATTTTTTGAGACAGGGTCTTGCTATGTAGTTCAGGCTGGCCTCAAACTCATGGTGATCTTTCTGCCTTATCCTCTCAAGTGCTGAGATTACAGGTGTGTGGCACCACACCCAGCTTCTATTCAATTTTTAAAGAGATTAGTTATATAAGAAAAGATAAAGTTCTAATTTATCTTCTAATGGTAAAATGATCTTAATGCCAAAAACTGACAAGTGATACAAAGAAAACTGTGTGACTGATTAATCATTTGCTTTTTCCACTACTTACAGGATCTATGTGGATAAGCTGGGAGTGGGAGTGCCCACGGGTGGCAAAGGCTAAGGCAGGAGTGTTCCTGTAGCTTTGAGGCCAGCCTGGGCTACATAATCGAGTTCAAAGCCAGCCTACCATACATAGTGCGATCCTGTCTCAAAAAATAAAATAAAATTCCTTGTCACCATCTAATATTCTAGTAAGCATTATAATGGCTTCTTAAAGATGTCAAATCCTAATCCCCAAGTCTGTAAATATGCTTGGTTACACAGCAAACAAATAAATGCCATAGACAGAATTAAGGCTTCTGGTCAACCAATTTTAAATAACAGAGATTAGCTTGGATTATCCAGATAGGCCCAGTAATCACAAGGGTCCTTAAAAGTAAAACAGGAACAGAGAAGAAAGGGAAAGGGAGATATGACTACAGAAAAATGGTCAGCAATGCAGCATCATTAGTTTTACAGATTGAGGAAGAGGGCCACAGGCCTCTGAAAACTTGAAAATAATCCCCTAAAAGGAACACAGCCCTACTCTGATTTCAGTCCAGTAAGACTTGTGTTGGACTTTAAGCTACCGAACTGTAAGCTAATAAATCTGTGCTGTTTTACAACATTAAATTTGTTACAGCAGCACTAGAAAACTAATACATATAACAGATGCTCATTCATTTGTTGAATGATCAAACTGCGAAACGCTGTGGATAGACAAATGGGCAGAGAAATAGATCACTCACAGAACCAAATGGCCAATTAGCAGCTGAAAACACTTTCTTCCTGCTATTGAGGAAATGCAGATGAGATCTATTAAATTAGCACACTAGTCTGATCCTGTGAGGTCTTACCCTCCAGGTCATCAGGAAGGGAACTTGGGGCTTCTCTGAGATGACTGCATGGTTACTTCTCATTAGTCTGGGGACAGAAGAAGCACCATAATCCATGATAACACTATGTTTGTACTAAAACTTTTTACAGCTATGTTTGCTTTATGAGGAAATGAACACCTCTGGAAATGGGCCAAATGTTCCTGGGAATTACTAGTAAAGGGCTTGGGGGTTATCTAGACCAATATAAAAGCATAACTGAAATGGTTATGATACCAGGTCTTTTACAAACTGTTTTCTAAGCTAAACTGTATACACATAAACACACAAACAAGATGGTCCATGAAAAATGTTAAGAATTGAAAAATATATATTTCTGCCTGTATTCTTATCACCATTCTTCATTAATTATACATATTACCTATGGCTTATGCCATACGTTCCCCAGCATTCTCCTGTAACTTCTTCCCTTTCTGTGATACTGGGGATGGAACCCAGGAACTCACTTAAGCTTGGCAAAAGCTCTACCACTAAGCCACATCCTCAGTCTCTGTCCCCTACTGTAACAATTAATGTTTGTGTAACTGACAATAGTAAGAATTCATCTATACCTACACACTGTAAACCTCATTGCAAGGTATTAGATACAGAGTAAAAACAAGGGGCAGTTAACAACCCAAGCAAGTGCTGAGTACTTACATCTACCTGTGAAACACGGTCTTTCTATTTATTTATTTATTTATTTATTTATTTATTTTTGGTACCGGGGATTGAACTCATGACCTAGAGCTTGCCAGGCAGGCCCTCATGCGGCTGAGCTAAATTCCTGGCCCCAGTGTTTTTTTTTTTTTTTTTTTTTTTTTAAACAGGGTCTTGCTACATAGTTTCAGCTGGCCTGGAACTCAAGGTGCTTGCTCCATAAACTTTTATTACCTGTCTTTGTGTCCTTCACTTACACTTGCCAACTTTTCCTCTCCTAAGTTGCTACCATCTAATAGAGTAACTGAGATGTACAAATATAAGAATTTCCTAATGATGACAGATTATATGTTCAATTATTTTTCATTTATGGTATTTGTGTTTATTACTGTGGTTAACATGTATCTGGGTATGAGGCAATATGCACAAACTAACAAGACATTAAGGTAAGTGGCAAACTAGACATAAACTCTGAGTCCACACAGATACACTGTTTAGTGAACTGTGTGGTATCACTCAACAAAAGTGACCTGACTTACCTTATTGACAAACAGGTAAAAGAATATTTGTTAAAGCAATAGAGGTATTAAATCCCATTCAATCCTGATATGCTTAGACCATTAACAGTTCTGGGGCTTTTTTTTTTTGTACCAGGGATTGAACTCACGATGTGGTGCTCACCACACAGTCACTTATACCACTGAGCTAAATCCCCAGCTCCGGGGCTTTTTTATTTTTGATAATGGTAGGGATTGGACTCAGTACCTTGCACATTGCAGACAGGTGTTCTAGCACTGAGCTATATCCCCAGCCCTAGTTTTAATCCTATTACTAATGTGTTTTGTTATATTGTTATAATTATTTTGGTCTTTTTTAGACAGTTTCACTATGCAAATTCAGATTGGCCTCGAACTCATGGTGATCCTCCTGCCTCAGCCTCCAGAGTGCTGGGATTACAGTGTGCACCACAATGCCTGGCTATGTTTTTATGTATGTTAGAAACGTGAATCAGGAGGAAGACAAGATGGCGGACTGGTAGGTAGCAGGAGAGAGACCCTTTCTGAGAGAAACAGCTTAAATGCCAGAATAAAACACCCTGGAGAGACCCAAACAGAGAGAGATGGACTCTCACAACCCAGAAAGAAACTAAAGTGCAAAAAAAACCGCTCAAATATGAGGTCCTGGGGCTACTATTTGTGAAGATAAGATCAGCGAGCACGGCACCCTCCTCGAGCCGCCTGAATTCCTACCCGACCTGAACAAGCGATCCTCACCAAAGCGACTGGTTTGAGCCGCCGGAGCACGGAGTTGAACAGCCCTGCGTGCAGCTCGCTGGGACCAGCTCTGCACAAGACCCACCCAGAGGCACCGTGAATTCCCACCGCAGCCGCGCTGAAGTCAGAGGTCGGGGAGTCCTGGAGTTCTCCGGGACGCAGTGAGTGATAGGAATAAGACCCTCCCACGGGAAAGGGGAAGCCGACTGGATGACATGTTGGATTTGGGCAGGACAGCCTTAACTCCATAAGGAAGTAGCTTCAGCTGGTTGCTCCCCTCGCCGAGCGGACTGTTGGCATCTGCTTGGACTAGGCCGCGCCCCTGAGATCAATGCACACTGACGCAGTGAAGGCCTGAAATGTTGACTGGCCCAGAAGGGAGGAGCTAGCGCACACTGCCCGTGGGTGAACTCTAATCTCTGATAACCTATTGAAGAGGGCTAAAGCTCCTAACCTGTGCCCTCTAGAGGAGCCTTAACCAACAATAAAAGGGTCTGGGAATTACACTGTACACTTGTATGGAAGGAACCAAAAACATGAGGAAAGGGGGAAATAAGAAAACACTCCCAGCCCCCAATCCTGAGAACATTGATCCAGGAGAGGTAAATACAAAAGAGATTGAGGGCAGCAAAAATGCAACATCAAACACAGCGTTAG
>PVJX010019065.1:0-35453 GCA_004027295.1 Dolichotis patagonum
TGGGCGTGAAGGGCGGGGCTACGGGCCCAAACAGACCTGGCCCAGATGCCGATCTCCAGGCAGTTCCCTGCGGATGAAGGGTGGGCCTACCAGCCCCAAAGAGTCCCGCTGAGATGCAGGTCTGCGCAGACTTTCGATCCAAACAGCCCAGGCCACTCTACGGGTCCAGGAGTTTCGGGTGTTGTGAAGTATTTCTGGAAAAAAAATAGTTTCTCGCTCCTTTGACCCTAGGAGATGAAACTTAACTGTGTTTTACAGGTTCAAAACATTCCTATTTTTGCTCTGGCGTTTTGTCCATCTCTTCAGAAAATATAAGAACCTGTGAGGGCTTTTGAGTTAACAACTCTTACCACAACCCTGTGAATTGACACAGTGTTCTGAAAAAAATGTAAGGCTCTTCTGTCCTAAGTAGCAGAAACAAGAACCCCAGATATGGCAGCTAACTTGGGAACCATGAATCCACGGAGATGGCCCTTTCATGAGCAAGGGGACTTTCTCCCAGAATTCACCTTCTTGCTCCTGCCAAGATAATATGTGGGAGATCCCCTCAGCCCTTCAACACCCTTCCTGCCAAACATGTATCTCTCTTCATATTTGCCTGATTGAGAAGGTTCTCTTTACTCCGCTTGGCAACATATCCCACATTCGAGAAAACCTGGACATTTCACTATTGCCCAAACAAGATGCACTGCTCCTCTGCCTCATGTTGTGTCTGTCATCTTTCTTTGAAATTCTTTTTCTTCCCAGGTCATCTTTCAGTAGCCACCCTACCCATTGCCTTTTCTGTCAACCCTTTCTCTAAATCCTCAGATTGGTTTAATTCTTCCCTCAGTTGGGACATTTGTTCTCCTTCTTGAACTCACACCTTCATATCACATTGTTCAGTTTGGAGAGAGGAAGGCAAATAAAAGAGAATTTGGTCGTGAACAAGGCCATCTCTTCAAATATTCTTCTATATGGAAGCATTACCATTAAATATTTCTGCTTTTTTTAAAACTTTCAGTCCTATTCACAGTGATTGATTTAAACAACATGGCTGGTGGATAATTCCATTAGCTAAAAAATGTGATGACAGCTGTCAATAGCCTTAAACATTAGTGATTTGGTCTCTCCTTCCATCTCTACTGGGACCTGTAGGAAGCAGAGATCGCAATCGGTGTTTGCTCTGAACACTCTTTTTACCTTAGAGGGCTCTTCCAAAACCAAGGCTAAAAGAGCAAGCATGGCCAATTTTCCTTTTAAACTAAAAGACACTCTCCAAATTAATCTTGATCATTAATTAAGGATGTTTTCTTCTCATTCTACTTCTCATTTACCTCATTTATCAGTTAGTAAAAAAGGGAAGGAAAAGTAAGAGAAAATTAATGCTAGGCTTTGTGCTGCCTGAAAGAACCCTAATAGGTTCATGGAGAAATTGAGGCTTGACAATGTCTGAATGACCTTGCCAGGAAGTTGCAATTCATTTACCTGTCTAACATGTATTCACTGTGTTGTATCTACCTGTGATGGCATGCATAGGAGAACTGGTGGCTACACATGGAGCTGTTGAGTGCAGTTTGAATAAGAGCTGTCAGTGTGAGCAGCTGCACCCTCTGTGAGGTAGGTCTGTCCTGTGCATTCAGGAGACAGTGAGGCATGGGTGGTAGCAGAATCCAGGAACAAGAAGGAGCGTTCCCCACACTAACAGTGAAAGGGGCCTGCCCTCCAGTTCTGAGAGCATCATACTTTCAACCTGGAGGCTTCTTTAGGAAGCTGCTGATTTTCTGTGACTTTTTTGCATGCTGACCCAGCTCTCAGGATCCAGTTGGTCCTGAGCCTGCTTTTCCATCCTCTTAGGAAGCTAAGCCCTTCTCTGTGCTCCTTCCAGGGACAGCCCCCTGATGCGAGTCAGGGCCACATTCTGGAAGCCTCAGCAAACCTCCCCAGCAAGTTGCTGATTAATTCTAGAGGCTCCTGCTGAGTGTGAGCGGCAGCTGTGTCTCCCACCGCTCTTCTCCAGAGCAGGTCAGGTCCCCTGCCCTGTGTCCCTGTAACAGCTGAGAAAGAAATTATGAGAGAAGAAAGAAAAAAGCAAACAAAGGTGCAGAAACAGAGGAAAGCGAGGGAGAATGAAAATTGGCCAGTAGAGTCAGATTAATCAATTGATGCCTTGTTTGCAGCTCCAGAGTGCTTCTGACACAACTTCCACGCGAGACACATCTCTGTCATGTCATAGCATTTTCTAATACCCAGAGTATTTTTTTCTTCCTTGAGGAACATAATTTTCACCCCATCTCCTATCACCATAAGAGTGAGAGGGAGATATCTGTTCTCCAGGCCAAAAGGACAACAACAACAAAAAGGAGCAGCTAAGTTAATTGATGAGACTCGGGACCCATACCCATTTTACTTAGAGTGGAGTTAACGTGTTAGAAATCACCACTTAGCAGCCAGGAATATGTGTAATAAAGCTAAGCATCATTGGGCACCAGAGCGATGCAAATCAAAACACAGTGAAATATCTTGCTTGCCCTGATTACAATGGTTATTATCAAAAGACCAAACTACAATAAATTATGACCAGAACATGGAGAAAACAGTCCTATACACTGTTGGTGGGCATGTAAATTAGCACAGCCACTACAGAGAACAACACAGAGATACCTAAAAAATATTTAAGAGCAGAGGTACCATATGAAAGAGTTATCCCATTTCTGGGGATAGATCCACAAGAAAAGAAGTAAGTGTAACTTCACATCCCTGTTTATTGCAGCACTAATAACAATGCCAAGATAAGGAAACTATCTAGGTCAATAACCACCAAGTGGTGATTGCAATAAGAAAATGTAGTACATATACACAATGGAATATTATTCAGCTACAAAAAAATGAAGTCCTGTCAGCAGCAAAAAGGATGGAAATGGAAGACACTATATTAAGTGAAATAAGCCAGACAAGAAGACAAATGTCACATATTCTTTCTCATTTGTGGAAGCTAAAACCACCAAGCTAAGAATAGTGATTACCAAGAATTCAGATAGAATTTGGATAACAGGAACCAAAGCAGTCACATAACAGAAATCAACTCTAGTGTTCTGTGATAGTGAGTTGACTTCAGTTCACAAAGACCCATCACATACTGCATGAAGATCTAGAAAAAGAATCTCAAAGTCTCCAAATATAAAGAAATAATGAGATAAAATTGCTAATTATCCTGACTTGATCAGACTTGATCAGATGATAGATAGATAGATAGATAGATAGATGTATGCACTAAAATATCAAATATAAAACTGTAGCCCCAAAATACGTGTAATTACTTCAAGGCAATCCAAAATATTTTAAGTCACCATTTAATAAATGACATAGCATTCCACTCACTCTCTTTCACTGACTAAATCACAAATGCAAGCAGAGCTTTCACATCTTCCATTCTCCTGGGCTGACATAATCTGAAATCTCCTATATGACAGAAATTGTATGTTAGCTCAACAATGCTGCATATACCTAGCTAAGCATCACCTACATTAAAAAACCCATTTCTTCTTACAGACAGGCTCCAAGGCCCAGATGTGGGGAAAAAGAAGATACTAGCCCGGGCCTCAGTACTACATTTACAACACTGTTTGCTATGAAGTTTGTACTCTGGGTCTTACCAGGCATTTTGCTTTCCCCATACTAATGTCTTCTTTGGAGCCTGATTCTGCAACTTCTGGTTTCTACTTGGTTGGGTTTAGATAATGGTTGTCAAACTTGAGTATGCGTCAGTACCTTTGTTTCCCAGGCCCTGCCCTCAGAATTTCTAAGCCAACAGATTGCAGACTGAGAATATGCATCCTAAGAAGTTCCCAACTAGAAAGTTCCCAGGCTTCACAGACTCTGCTGTTGTTGATAATCAAGGGTCCAAACTACAAGAACCATTAGATTATCTTTCCCCCAAATTCTGGAAGGACAGTGTGATATCTACCTTATTCAAAATTATGACCCTCAATGTCCAGCACAAATTAGGAGCTCAATGATTATGCAGTAATGAACTATACAGTATGTCTGTCCTTACTCATTGGACTCCTCCATCACACTGGTTATTTGCCATGCCACAGCCAGTAAGGTGTTATGGCAAAGCACACAATGGCTGCAGCATATCTGTGCACAGGAAGACGTGCCCTGGGGGAACACTGGGAGAAGAGAGAAGCAACTGAAGATGTTTACTTGATTAAGGCATGGAGAGTGTCTGAGGAGTCCTTCCTACCTCCAGATGGGAAATCAGTGCTTTGTGGTGATAGGCACTAAAGCTAGTAGCAATAATATGCCTTGTGAATTATCTGCAGGGTTGCTAACCACTATGAATGTCCTGATGGCTCATTGATTTGCTTTAAAGACATTGGAATGTAACTTGAGCTGTGGTGAAGAAACAATCTCAGACATAAATCAAATTTGATGCAAGAACATCTATATTTCCTGTGTCTGCTTCTGCAGGGATGCCTCAGTAATTGGCTTAAAAATATCCATGACATCTGTTGATTCTTCTGCTCTTAAGTTTGAACCTTCATCTTTGCCTTTTCTATGTCTGCTGCAAAGCAGAGAAAGAGCAGCTACATTAAAAAGCCCAAATTCTTTATTATGGTTTTTATTCTTTTTTTAAAAGCCTTTCATTTCTCCCAGCAATCATAGTGTGGCTTGACTACCTGGTGAGTCGGCCGATGCGGAATCACTGCTGCCTGAGGCTCCAGGAGAATGAGGCAGCTGGCGGGGTCTGCATGTCAATCACTTCACAACATTAAAATGTGGGTTTGGGGTAGTTTCACTTTTTATGTAGGCATCCCAGGAGTGATGAATTTCGCATTTCTGTTGAGGAAGTCTTCTTGGAAAACATTCTATTGCAGTCTTTCTTTTTTTTTAATTTTTTAAAAATTTCATTTAAAGAGGAAAAAAAAGCAAAACAGAAAAAAGGGTAGAAATAATACAGAATTTCAAAAAAAATTAAGAAATCACTGCTTGATAAATTACATATTGTCTTCTTAGAAATTGTTGTTCAAGTTACAAAATTCAGGCATACAAAGTGAACAAACAGTGAGACTGTAAACAGTTCTGTTCAACGATCCAACAAAAACTTGGTAATATGATTATCAATCCCACACACTTAAACATACATGCTGTTATATCCTTTAGCACATTTTCTTTTCCTCCTTTTGCTTTTTAAGTACATTATCTGTTTAGTTATATCATGTTTCAGCTTGCTCAGTACCTTATTGATCTGTTTTGTTATTTCCTTTTTAATCACCTTATATAATTCTGTTGTTTTGTTTTTGAGTTTCTCGTCATCCATGTCACATGGATCAGCTTTGATGCAGTTGGAAGTTTTTGGAGGTATTTTGTTACCTTGTTTTCTCATGTTCTATTGTTCTATTTTATTTAATTTTCATTAACTTGGAGGTAGTAATATGCAACAAAACAGGATGCAATAAAGCCAATTGAGACAGTATAGTGAAATTGGCACAGAACATCACAGCAGGTCACCAGGACAACAATAATAGGCACCATTGTATATCTCGTTATCTTCAAAATAGTTGTTCTTCTATTAGGTACAGCAAAATCAAAAGAAATACATAACATTATAGAAAACATCAAAACAGAATATTGAATAGAGCAACACCGTTAATCAGGACAAAGCAAAACCGTGATAAAAATATCACCGTTTTCAGAGATAGTAGAAGGAAACTCCCCTCACTTGCTGTATCACATATGGTCACCTCCCAAGAGATACCCAGATCCCTGGGTCCCGATTGTTAGCGGGGGGCAGGGGGGATATGGTATGTTTGATTTTAAGTCCGTACCCCGGTAGGCAGCAGGCTGGTTACTGGTTGGCTCAGCACCCTAAGTTCCAACATGGTGCGGATCTCAGGGAACGCTGTTACTCCCCCCCCCCCCCGCCCTGGGTGGCCTCAGCTTGCCAGACCACAGTCACTTACCAGGGCGGCAGGCTGGTTACTGGTTGGCTCAGCACCCTAAGTTCCAACATGGCCATTACTGCAGTCTTTCCTCAGTTAAATCAGCTGTAAAATCCGAATAAAAGAACTACACAAAAATTAAGAAATTATTTTCTTAATTAAGAGAAAACTAAAGAAAAATGTGAAAATATTTAAACAGATAAATAGGGACTCATAAATACTATCTGCTTCTGTTGTTATTACTGCTTCTGTGCTTGAAAGGCATCCAGGTTTTAAGGAATCAGTGAGATGTCTCAGAGCAATATATTTGCATATCTAAAGCGCTGCCTGCACCTTGACAGCAGGTGTCTTATGCTGTGGCAGTGTTTGACTCCTGGCTTTTGTCCTACTACGTGTTCTTTAATCCAACTTGAACAACTTCTTCCTACTTTTCACCTACTTTCTTTTCCTCTAAAACGTGATGCAGAGGTCACCACACCATTAACTTTCCATGACCCATCTTCACCTACAGTGGACGTCTTGCTTTGAGCCTCCTGAAACACTTGGGTCACTGTCATGTAAGTTTTCCCATCCTTCCATGCAGATTAGCCTCTCTCTTCCCAGGGGCTGAGCATTCTCAGAGTTGAATCTAATAATCTTGGTGAGTAAAAATTAACAGAATATAAAGAATGAATTAACAGTATGTTGGTATTTTTTACTAATTTGTTAAAGGCAATTTATGAACAATTAAATGACAAGGAGGTAGAATTCATATTGACAAAAATGGAATGCATTTTTGTATAAATACAGATGAGGATTCTGTATACAATGATATATATATGAGGTATCAAAGTCAGTTGTGGATTTTAAATCTGTTTTTGTCATTTAAACCATATGATTTTGGTCATGTTATTTAACTTCTCTGGGTTTGTTTTCTCATCCAAAAACATAAGTAGTTTACAGGGTGATTGAAAAATAAAATTGGTACTATGAACTGAATTATACTGATATCCTGAAACTTTAACTTCCAATTTATCTATATTTGGATATAGGGCTTGTCAGAGGAAATTAGGGGTAATATAGTCATAAGGGTGGGATCTTACTCCAGCAAGTGGTGGTTTACAAAGAAGAGGAAAAGAGATCAAAGATCTCTCTCAACTCTGACTCATTTAGGAAAGGCAGCAAGTACAAGCCAAAAGGGAAGTCCATGGTTAGAGACCAAATCACGATGGACCGTGGCCATGAATTTAAAGTTTCAAGAATTATGAGAAAATAAACTTCTATTTTTTAAACCACTAGTCTATGGAATTTTGTTGAACAGTCCAAGTAGATTAATATAATTAGCACATGTAAAGGGATTAATATATAATAAATACCATATTGCACAAAATAAATGCTCAATACACATTGATTTTTATATAGTTTCAAATTGTCAGCTGATTTTTAATGAAACTGTATAACTCCAGCATTTACAATGACATGCAGTGGGAAACTGGTATAATTCTTCTACCTTTTTTGCTCAGTATACAGACTTATTTTTTTCAGTACTGGAATTAAACCCAGAGCCTTGCATGTGGTAGGCAAGTGCCCTACCATTGAGTGCATCCCCAGTGCACAAATTTATCACCTTTGTGAGCAAAGTCAGTGTGTACAGTTAGTATGTAAAGCTCACATCAATGCCAAAGCTACATGTGTGCAATTGATCATCATTCAAAGTTTCACTGGTAGTAAATTCTTCCATCTCTAATGATTAAGTACTCTAACTGAGCAATGGAACTCACTTCTTAAGCCCAGAATGCTGATTTAATGAGCTTATGATGGATTTGGACATTGAGATTCAATTATTGTGCCATATTTAAGAGTCACTAAGTAGGAAATTGTCAAAGTCATTTGTCTACATTGGCCAATGACAACTTTTGGAAACTGGGGCTTTCCTCTTAGTTGAAAAGGCAAAAAAAAGAGCTGAATATTTTATCAGTAATAAACACTTAACATCTTTGCAAACTTAAGTCACTCAAGTTATCTGAGTTGTACCTTCTTCATTTGTAAATTGAGGTGAAGACATTCATTTTGGAATTGTCAATAAGGGCAATAGAGTAATTGACATGAATCAGGCTCTAATTGTATTTCAGATACTTGTGTTTAAGGATTCTGTACATTTTATCTCACTTAATCTTTAAAGCAACCCTCAGAGGTCCGTGCAATTGCTATCCCTGTCTTGCAATTAAGGAAGCTAAGTTATAGCCAAAACAAAGAATCATGCTCTAAGCTAGATCCACAGAAGATAAGTGAAAAACATGATTCTGGAACACAGAAAGGTCTGCTGTTCAAATTGCCTTCTTAACCCTGTGCTCTACTGCTTTGGGCTATTAGCAGAGCTGCAGGAAGTATATCTGAAGTGCTGAGCACAGGACCAGAAACACAGAAGCTCTAAATATTTCCTGGCTACCTTCCCACTGCATAGAGCTCATCACCTAAAGCAACGCCAAGGTCACATTATTATACACAGTGAACATTAACAATTTTTTATTTTTTGGTGATAGTTTTTTCTCTATGTTTCTAAAACAGGAGCTTGTCAGTTAGTTTGATCATGCTCTATTTGTATTTTGTGTTAGCACATGCTTGTAGTACATAGTGAATACATTCTTTGTGGGTAGATTGTACTCGTGCATGACACATCTTAATTCTTTATAGCCCCTGCCCTTCCCACCAGCATCTTTTAGTCTCCTTCTCCCTTGCCAAAGATCTATCTCCCTATTTCTTATTGTCTATCTTGTTTTGATCTTTGATTTATTTATACTTTGAGCTTCTTCTGTAAAAGATATCATGTAATATTAAGCTTTTGTGTCTGAACTATTTCACTTAATTTTATGGATTCAAGGTGCACCTATTTTTATACAGATTTATTCTTCTTTATAGAAGAACAATATTCCATTGCACATCAGTACTATCTTTTCTTTATGCATTAATCAGTTAATGGACATATAGGCCACTTTCATGCTATTCTTCCAGGTATCTTCCTGAAAGAGTTAAAGATATCTTATTATAGTGACACATGTAGTCATTTTTTAGCGATCTGGTCATGTCCTCATTATCTAATGGAAACTTTTTGGGTCAGCATGTAGCATCCACCATGCCCCCTGGAATCAATTTCATTGAACAGGAATCGGGCACTTGGAGGTCAAAATGTGAGCTTCACCAGTGATAAAGCTGTTTAGAGCACAGGGCTTAGATGTGTAGGCAAGTGGACTTGCTGAAATTTACCTCTGAAGAAGAGAGATTTCTCCATCCAGTTTCCTCATACCTAACTATTTCCAGCCACCCCATACAGAGGCAGAACCTTCAGAGTAAGATGACCACATGGCAAGGAAAAGAAGATGCATCCTTCTTGATTGTAGGCTAAACCCAAAGAAGTCAGAAGGACGTGAGTCTAATACACACTTAGGTGTCACACAACTGCTCCCATGGATGAGCAAATAATGAATGAAAGGAGTGGCCAGTGCAATTTCCCTGGGAAAATACCACCTCCACCCCAACCTCACGTAAAGGAGAAAGGTGAGAAAACTGAGTTTATCTGCAGTTAATAGGCTGGTTTGAAACTCTTCTTGGAGTTTATTCCTGGGTTTCAGAGTCTGTAAATCTAACACTATATTGTCCAGACATTATACCACTTGGGTCAGACACGCTTATCTGAGATTTGGAAGTTGCAAATGGAGTGGAACCTGTTTCTGATGCTTCTTGCATGGGTATTCAGGACAGAGCTGATTTTTTTATGGTACTAGAGATTGAAGCCAAGGGAACTGAGCTATGATGTCTTCAGACCTTTTAATTTCTGTTTTTTTTTTCCCAAGGCAGGGTCTTACTAAGTCACCAGTGAAATGTATGATGCTCCTACCTCATCCTCCTGAGCACCTGAAATTACCTCCATGCACCTTGACACCTGGCACTTCTGGCAGTTTCTTAACCAGAAAGGAGTAGCATAGGCTTCAAGGCAATATTTACACAAACAGCTCAGCAACTTAGCTACGTAGCTTCTAGATCTTTCTGGCCTGCTATTTATGGCAAAGCTAAGTGGTTCTGTAAGCACCCTCCCAGGAGATTTCACATTGGAAAAAAGGCAGTAATGTCTGAAATGACCCAATTCTCTAAATTCTTTTTCTCTGTCACATCTCAGCCATGAAGTGAATGGGTTCACCATATACTCTTAGTAAACATAATGTACTGTATCCATACAAGCCCCCCAAACAATGAAGACAGTCAATTATGGACTGAAATCTCCAAAACTGTGAGGCTAAGTAAATATTTGTAAGCTGATAATATCTGTTTTTTTTCACAGTAATGAAAGGCTAATTCAACAGATAGTGTAACAGAAGAAAGCATGTAGAAGGCTCAACACACTGGCTCTGCCAGGAAATCTGTTACCTGTGCAGCAGCATTCCCACTCCTTCGTAGCTCTGCCTTATTTCAAGAGCACTAGAAGCATAGGAGCTATGTTTTCCAGGATGATTTGCTCCAAGGAATCTGGAAAGAGTAAGGGCAGAGGTCATATTATTGTTTTTAACGTCGCCAGATATATACATGGACATTAACAGAAGATACTTTACAGAAATCTCCAGAACTTCTCCTAAAAATCGCTTACTTTGACATAGCAAGTAAAAGTCATGGTTGAAGGACGTTTCATGCAGTTCCATTGATCACTTGATAACTAGCAGAAAAATTAAGTGTCTAAGGGTCAGCACTTTCCCTGACCTTTGTTTCTCCTCTACATTCAGTATTTTTCTAGGCATTAATTCATTCCCTTTAGTAAACTGTTTTGTACTTGGAATATCTGCCATGGTTTCCATGTCCTGATGGACAGATTAAGATTATCTTCCCAGTTCTACCACCACTGAAGCCTTGCCTTTGAGCTGGTCAGTCAGTTCTCTCTGCTGGGCCTCAGTTTCCTACCAGATAGAGGTGTTAGGATTGACTTCATAGGCAAACCACTCTCTCTCTCTACTCTCTCCACTCCCCATCCCCCTGCAACAAATGGTTTTCATTTATCTGACAATTGTATGTTCCACACTGAGAAACAATTTTCTTCTGGTGAAATCATACTGAGAACCATTAAAGAGAAGTGAACGTCAGACACACTTAGAGGTGCCAGTTCATCCAGGTGCTATTTCCCCAAGAAATTGACTTAATGTCTGAAACTATTTCAGTTAGTGGCTACATGTCTATTGCTTTCTCCCAAGTGAGAGCAAATAACTTTCTCTGGACTTGATTTTCACGGATCCTGAAAGGTCTGCACAGGCCCAGGCAGAACATCTGAGTAACTGGAGAGTTGCAGTGCTAATAAATCTGATTTGTTTGCTGGCAGTGTGCAGAGTACAGGGAGAAGTCATGTCTGAGTGATCCTGGAGTAACTTGGGTCTCACTCCCTTAACCAGGTCAGGTTACCGTAACAAAATACGTGGACACAGTGGCTTCAGCAACAGATATTTATTGCTCAGGTTTTAGTCTTGCATCCCTAAGGTCAAGGTGCAGGCAGGGTTGGATCTGCCTTCTTCCCAGGTTGTACAGGTTTCCTTCTCCCTACACCCTCAGAGAGAGGGAGAGTTCACATCTCTCTGCATCTCCTTATGATAACAATTCCACGGTGAGGATCTCATCTTCGTGACTTCAGATAATTTTAATCAACTCTCCAAGGTCTCATCTATAAATATTAGGGTTTGGGGTTCCAATCTGTGAATTCCCTCAGGATACAAACGTTCTACCCATGATGTCTGCTTTCTCACCATCTGACTGTGCCTCCATTTTCATGCCCTTTCTTCGAGCAGTCCACACGGAATGCTTCCACTGCTCTAACCTCCAGTATAATGTACTTCCTCCTAATGTCGCTTTCTACAGTACAGCTGTTCCTGCGCATCAGTGTCAGTGCAGCTCCCTCCACAGGCCGCAATGTCCATGAAGAAAAGGATGCAACTATCTCCTCTGGGCTACAACCCAGAACCCCGCACAATAAAAGCCGGTTGGTTTTATTACAAGAAAGGTAAAGGAATGAAGGAGTCTGTGAGTTTGGGACTTCAGTAATCTAGGCTTTCTGAGCTTTCCTTGGTGACAGCTACTGCTGGCTGGGATGATGGAGATGAGCATTCATGTTCAGGGAAGGGATTAATTAGTCTTTTGATTGTGCAGCCTGTCAGCAGGGGGAAATCCTGTGTTTTACAGATAAGCAGACCTGGTGTATAATCTCCGCTAACCACCGAGTACCACTGTGACTTCAGTGAGGCCGCTTCATGTGTCTAAGGCACTGCTTATTTTTCTGTGAAGTCAGAATAGTGTACTTACTTCACAGCACCATGGTCAGGATTGAACGAAATACTGAAGACAGGACCTGGTCCATAGCGGGGCTCCCTAAGCCTTATTTCACGCCCACAGTCTGGCCAACCAGATTTACAAGCACCATGTGGAAATGGAGCCCTGGACTTCCTGATGGACTCGGAACACTCAACCTGCCCTTCAGAGATGTCTGGCAGCAGCCCGCTACCCCCGGGTGATGCCAAGACTGCAGCTTCATCTGAAACCTGCAAACAAGGTGAGACAGGCTTCTTTGCTTCCAGAAGTTTACAAGGTGGGTGCTTCCCTTTGCCATGACCTTCCACTGTGATGCCTCTGCTTCACCACAGGACCAAAAGAGCAGAGCCAGCTGACCTGAGATGGACAGCTCTGAGACACTGGGTCAGAAATGAATATTTCTGCCTCTAAGTTAATCTTCCCAGGTATTTATTCACAGTGATGAAAAGCTGACTGGCATAACATCAAATTTAACTATTTGAAGTATACATTCAAGGATGCTACCTCTGTTCACTGTTGCACACAGACCTTTAGAATTTTTTTAATCTTTTAAAACTAAAACTCTGTAGCTTTTAAACACTAATTTTTCCTACTCTCTGTCAGTCCTTGGCACCATCCCTTTTATCCCATGCTTCTGTGATTTGACTGCTTCTGATGCATCATATGAATTAATACATAATTGTCCTCTTGTAATTGGTTTATTTCACATATCTTAATGTCTTTGAGATTCATCCACATTGTAACATGTGACAAGGATTCCTTCTTTTGATAGCTGTATAAGTTTTCATTGTGTATATAACCGTATTTTCATTATTCGTTCATCCACTGATGAACCTTTGAGTTATTTCCATGTCTTTGACATTGAACTCACTTGTTCCTTATAACAATTACTGCAGTGAAGAAAATGTTACTTGCCCAAATTTGCATGCAAGTGGCAGACACAGGCCGTCAATCCTCAGAACACATGACCCTGACTGCCATGCTATAATGGATCAGTTATTAAGAAAATTATCATTTATTGAAAGTTTCCTGCCTTTAAGGCACTGTTCTGAGTGTCCTCGTGTGGATGCTTTCATTTCTACCCAGATTCTGAGCTCCTTGCAACCAGGATATCCCATCCCATCTAGCACAGTGCTTAGCACAATGGAAATGTTGGATACATACAAATACAGTGCATGATAGGAAAAAATGCATTCGTATTCACTAAAGTATGGGAGGAGTGATAAAAATGGGATAATTCTGTTTTCAAAGATAAAACTTAAAAGAGGTCATGTTGCTTGCAATGGGCTTTGAAAAATCAACACATGATCACTGGTCAAAGACAAGGAGAAGGATATTCCACACAGTATCTTCCAGGCAGGAAAATTTACATGGTCAAACTTTCCTGCGAAGTACACTGTGAGTCAGTGTGCCTACTATGCTCCACTTGCCTTCTTGCTTGTGGTGTCAGTCTCCAGGACCTGGGACAGGAAGCCCTTTGCATCTGATCCCTGTGGACAAGTGACTGAACCCATTGGTGCTACCTAAACCAACGGCCTGAATGAAACTACCTGACGCACAGTTGATGAAAAATTTCACCAAGACACCCTGATATTACATCAGATAGTGGTAAGTGCTTCAAAGACAAAACTCACACGAGACATGATTGAAAAACACAGCATGGGTTTAAGTTTTTAAAAATTACAGTAAAAGATGCATTGGCATTAATCCTTTTCAACATACTTCCCTCTAGCTTCAAACGAGTCCCCTAATTCTTGGCACTTTTTGAAGGACTTCTAGAAGTCCTCTTTCATGGATGTCTTTTGTTGTGCTCTCATAACTGCCTCTGTGTCCTGAATCAACTCAAAATACTTACCTTTCATAGTCATTTTGACCTTGGAGAAGAACCAGAAGTCGCACAAGGCCCAATCCAGTGAAGATGGGTGAGAACACACTGTAACATTCTTACAAGGCTCCTTTTCCATCCCTCTTGTACGGATGCCTTTGAAAGTAAGGAGGTTGCCACCTCTGGCGACGTCGTATATATTCATTAAGGAGCTCAGACTGCTAGAAACCATTTCCTGACTTAGAAAGGTAATTTCTCAAAAATGTCAGGGAGAGCAGCTTCCTCTTGCATGTTAGTGGAAGGCTCTCAGGGCAATGGTCACTGTATTTTTTATCTCACCTCATGAAGGCACAACAAAGGACTTCCAGAACTGATTCAGGTGGTGGCAAGCACAATGAAATAAATGTGTTCTAAGTAATGGGGGAATATTTTGAAGGGGATTAATGGCAACATGTCTTTTACAGCATTATAATTTAAAGAGTCGCCATATCTTTTAATCACTCCTGTACACTTTAAACTAGGAACTTAGCCATTAGTATGCTAATGAGTTAGTAGAAAAAGATTAATAAAGAGAGAAGCAAGAGAATGAAGCAAAAGCATGGAAAAACAGGTGTGAGACCAAGTGACACTGGAGAGGCAGAAATCTGTGTCTGTCTTTCTAGTTCCAAAGTCCATGTGACCTAATTGTATGTTGTTTCTTGCCTTTGACATCTATGAACTTTTCCTGTCTTGTCCTCCTAATGATACAGGGCGAAGAAACTCCCAGCCTAGATGTCCAGCATGAGCTCGTGTTCTCTAAAATGAAAGAATGGATTTTAGGAACCATGGAGATTAAGAGCAGAATATGTTTATTGAGAGAAAGAAAGCTTCTGTCTGTGAGAGACAGAAGGAGTCCTGAGTGGGTTGCCAAAGTCCCCCCCCCCCACTTTTCTAGGGATGTTTATAGAGCAAAACCATAAGGCAAGGTGGGTCTATGGTGGGGAAAAATAAGAAATCACAAGGTGGGCATGAGGTGGGACACAACTCTGCTCAACCCATAAGATTACGAGTCTAATTGCTCAGGTAAAGCTGATTAAATCAGGATCAACTGGGGAAGCCAGTCACCTAGCAAGCCGGCATGAATACAGAACAGGACCTTTTACTACAGGGGGTTGGTTTAGTGGCTCCTGGCTTGCTCTAGGTCATCTTATACCTACTTAGAATATCAAGTCCTGGTGTTTATCCTTAGGAAGTATGTGGGTGTATTTGTCTTCTCTTTTGTCTTGAGGTCTGGCCCACAGTGGGGGTGTCTGTCTCCCCACCTTTCAAGGTATCTGCTCTTCTGCACTGGCTCCTTTGAGGGCCTAGCACTCCCTATAATATTACTATCTAACTTAGCTGCCTGTAACACTAATACCTCTACTTAAATCAGGCTGTCATCAAAGATTTTCTGTTGCCTAGAATATGATAAAAACCTAAACCAGAATCATGGAGAAAGAAGCACAAACCATACAAAGAAACAAAAGCATACTATTTTCTGGGAACCACTGAATTATTTAGCTTGGCTAAATCAACAGGAAAAGTCAATGGTTTTTAGTTTAATAAAACTTACTATATGCCCACTATATATAAGATATCTGACTAGTAATGAAAAAGGCAATTAAACTATAAAATAATAAAGCTATCTTCTTATAGAGCCACATGAATATTTTTTGTGTCCCCTTATTTGTATGTCTTGCTTCAACAGGAGCACATTGGGACCCACTGCTGCAGTACCTGCTGTCTCCATGTATAGAAGATCCTTCCCCTCCAACCTCAGACAGGGGCCTGCACCAAATTCAAACTATCTGAACGATTCTATGTGCTTAATAGGTCATGGAAGAGTGTGATGCTCGGAGTTAGGGTAAACCATGGAGCGCACGTACTTATCTTCCCAATGTATGGATAAGGAAGTCGAAGTTGTAAGATTCAAATCAGATCTGACACCCCCAAACCCCAGAAGCATTACCCTCTGCAGGAAACAGCTCTCAGCAGGAAATTTAGCTCAGTTCCCTGTCATAGAAGCACAGGAAAGGAGATAAGATAGGACAAGAAATTTTCAGCTCCTGGGACATCTGAGGACACCTGAGAATTCACACTGGACCCTTGAAGGACTACCTACTGAGATGCAAGCCTGCCAGACAAATTTGAACACAGAAATGTATTAGGATCCTCCTGCCTAATATCCCCTTCCTTCTTCCCTTCCCTTTCAAAAAGTACACACTTCTCTTTGTTTGCAGCAGATGGTCTTACTGCGCTGTCTTCCTGAATCCAGGCACAATAAATTCCAGACCATGTTGCCTTTACATGAGCTGGTGGTCTACTGGCTTCCCCTACCTCCCTGAATATTACATTTGTTACAGAAGTCAAGCTAGATAAAGACATCATCTCAAGGTGTACCATCTGTAGGTTCCCTGATGCATAATGCATCTGAATCTTCTAGAATGGACTTTTCATGGTAGAAATTTTGTGAAAATAGAAGGAAAATTGTAAACTCATGTCACAAAATGAGAAATTCACATTGATCTTGGTAATAGCGGTACAACTCTCGGTGCTATCTCATGAGGAAATGGTGGTAGATTAATTGTTCTGTGATTCCATAGGCTCACTCCCAAGAATAACTCATGAGATCTAATTGCCTTCCACTTTAGAACTGGGAAGGCTGAATGTCAAATGTTAGGATTTTCTAGTTTCAAGACACTGATACACCTCACTCTCAGACCCAGAAGATTTACTTCAATAACATTCCTGACAAGTACACATCTAGCTCTTACATGTATGCCTTTGAAAGTGAGGAGGTTGCTACCTCTGGAGAGAGTTTATATACTCATGGGAGAGCTCAGACTGCAAGGAATCATCATTGCCTGGCTTAAAGATAGAGATTTCTTAAAAATTGCAGAGTAGCCTTGATTCCTCTTTCATGTTAATACTGTTCCTTCAGCTCCCTGATTATATTACATCCAATTCCACCTCCTTTTCTTTGCATTTCCTCACCCCACATCCCACTTATTAGCCAGCTCCTCAGTAAAAACATATCTACCCTTGGTAGCCTTTTTTCAGCTAGATTTGTTTTCCTCCGGGAAAGCAAAGACATTAGAGAATTACTTTGCATTGCTAATTAGCATTTCAAGGGTTGTAAAAGCAGCATAGTTTATTCTTTTTTCAAATTAGTAACATTTGCTCTAGATTTTTCATCCTTTGCCTGGATCTTCCTAATTAACTAGGTATGTCTCCAATCTGTGTTACTAAAGAAAGGTGTGTTGACCTTGGCCTTGGCCTTGGGATATAAGGAGAAACTGGGAATAGTTTGCTAGAAAGTTAGGATGTTAGAAGACAAGCCAGGACATGGTATTGAAATAGAGAACAGAGTCAAGTCAGAATGGCTGAGGTCGTGAATCTGGAGGTTGCAACTATACAATGACTCAAAATGATGGAAGCACAATTTCTTAGTGGTGGAAGAATGGGACTAGTGACTACATAACCATAAAAGTAGACCAGGAACTGTGATGCTCGCCTTTGTTTCTGTCCATCTGGCCTCATTTTGATTTTCATCTGGGATCATCTTCTGGGCTTATCTCATCTAAGTGACCAAGTAACCCAAACTGAGTGGAAAGAAATAAGCTTGATGAGCCAAACCAGGCTAGAGCCTTCGCTGAGGTTTAAGATCATTAAGGGAAGGAAGGTAAAAGAAAGTGCAGTTGTTCTTTGAGATCCATGGGGCATTGGTTACAACCATATGATACCAAAGTCTGCAGATGTTCCAATTCCTCAAAGAATATGCTGTAGTGTTTGCAAATAATCTGTACACATCCTTCTGTAACCTTTAAATCATCTCTAAATCACTTATAATACTTAAAATACTTAACACAATATAAATGTTATGGAAATAGTTGTTATACTCTATTTTTAGGAGATGATAACAAGAAGAAAGTCTGTATATGCTCAGTACAAATACAATTGTTTGCAGTTGGTTGATCTACAGTTGTGTAATCCATAGATACTGAAAATAAATGTTCTCCCCTTTCCCTAGAGAATGAAAGGCCCTGGTGGTCATATAGCCTGATGCTAATTCTTAATGGCTCCTCTTGCCAAGTAAAATAAGTCCCCTGCAGTTTGATGCCCACACAGAGGAAATTTATCACAACCAAGATGTGATGGAAGAGGCAAATTCATGATGATTGCATTATAGCTTCTGAGTCTGAAGCATTCCTTAACCTCCAATCTTCCAATATCCCCCAATAATCAGTGAATTGAAATAAAGACCAAATTCTCAGAGACTTGAATGGTATTTGACCTATATTTAATCAGCATGAATTTAGAGCCAAGTTTATTGCACACTACAAAGGTCAAGATGGACACTTAAAGAAACTACAGTGCAGTTGGAATGTTTGAGCTTTACAATTATATGGGAAGAATTGTAGAGCTTCCTTTCAGAAATAAATATTTTAACCAAAAAAGGTGAGACTTAGCCACGATTCACATGCTTACAAAAGAAAGCAAGATCTTAATTCAGTTATTCAGATGTCAAGTTGGTGTGACATGCCTCCGTATTTCTTGAGTTGATGGGCTGAATTAAATTCTTCCCCAAGATGCCATCCAGACAGTGTCCATTGAAGACTTCAGGCTTCATCTCAGACACTCTCCGTAGATATCCACTCATTTAACATATAATGATATGGTGACCTCTGCAGTTTTAGAACTGTACTTGGCATTAGGAAATGCAACTGTTTGTAATCCCAAAACTACCCAAGAGGAATTAAAGTCTAACTGTATCTGTGAAGATAGGAAGATTTCAGAGTGGTGAGGTTGATGTCTACCAAACTACCACATGTTGGTTTGTTCACACAGTACTCAGAAATAACTTACCAGGTCTGCAAGGCAGAATCCTGGGTGGCTCAGCTGGGTTCTTTGCTAAGGGTACCACAAGGCCAAATTGAGATGTCACCCATGCAAGACGCTTAGCTGGAGGATCAAAAACAGAATGTTTTTGCATGTTCATTCGGTTGTTGAAAAAACACAGCTCCTTAAGATAGTAGAGTAATTTCCCCCTTTTTGCTGCCTGTTATGGAGCTCCAATTCTTTCTTTCATAGCTTTCTGTATTTCCAAAACAGCAATAGTATTTCAAGTCTGAATCTCTCTAATTTTCCCTCTTGCCTTCTTCTCCTGCCACCCATCAAAGAAAGTTCTGTGTTTTAAAGAAAATACATGATTACATTAGACCAATCTAGATAATCTCTTTTAAAATCAAACCTCTTGAGATTTTAGTTACATCTGCAGTATTAATTCACAGCAGTACCTATGTTGGTGTTTCACTGAACAAAGATGGTACAAGAATCTTAGTATCACCTTTAGAATTCTATTTACCATAGCAAGGGATCTAATCCAAGTCATGAGGATCATGGAAGGCTATTTGGAGAAAGTGACCATGTAGTCTTGTTTATAAGAAAGTAGTAGGAATTATCTAGGAAGAAAATGATATGAGACAAACGGTCCTAACAAAAGATTGAAGGAGATCTAAGCATTACCATTCCCTTCATGGTCTCGTGGTCACTTTTCTCTTGAATGCTAACTTGCACATTCATTCATTCAAAATGCACTGATGGGATAATTTTCTGCCTGAATCTGTTATGCATGAGAAGTATCACCATAGATTAGGTTTCATGCACCTGAGGAACAGTTGAGAGGGAGAAGCTTGTATGTAAGGGCAACAAATAAATCACAGACTACAATAGAGGTCAACATTCCTTGGGAAACATTCCTTCAAAGCTTAAAATGCAGCTCTGACGTTGGTCCTCTGGTCAGTTGTTTTATCTTTTCCCTAAACAGGAGGGATGGAAGTCTGCCTACTTGGGGTTCCATAGGCTGATATGGGATCTACAGTGAAGTCTTTAACCCAGAGCCTGACACATAGGTAAGGTTTTAAACAGTGCTTGTTAATATTATTCACAAATCTTCAAGATTTTCCCAACATATATTTATAAAAATACATTATGTGTAACAAACTGAAAATTTACTGGTAAGACCATTTATTCTGCCAAAATCCTTCTCTCAGTATTCCTTCATTTCTTCATCCAACCTCTGCCTCAATGCTAAACTTCTCTAGAGACATTTCTGAATATTAAATATTCACTTTACTCATAGATATTGGTCATAAGCAAAAAGAAACTTAAAAAAAGAGAAAGGCTTTGAAGGAAACTAAGAATTTATCTCATTTTATTTATATAAATCTTTTAAAATATGGGGAGGCAGTACCCACATATCTCAGACATCTTTATCCTTCCATCCCATTTTTCTTCCTTTTCTTCCCATTTTCTTCATTTATTTTATGCATTCTGGTTCTTGCTCCATCCTTTTCTTTTTGGTAACAAATGCTATCTTTGTTTGAGGGCTAGTTATTCTGAAAGCACTTTATATAGATAGTGTTTTTCTTATGAAAATCAATTTGTGTTCTTTTTATTATCTACAAATCATGAAAAGAAGAGTCAGACAGGAAGAAAGACAGCTTCAGGGTCACACAGCTAGTGAAGGAAAGAGCTAAAATTTCAGTGATGACTCTTAAACCCTGTTTTAGTTTTATCTTTGTTGTTGCTTGTATTTAGATGTTCCCCCAAAACCTCACATATTAATAAGTGGGGCTTTTCAGAGACAGCTATATGTAGAGAATATAAACATGGATTATGGGAGTGATAACTGGATCAGTCCACTGATTGGAATAGCATAGTTCTGGGTGTGACCAAATAAATTTACTGAAGACTGAAGACCTCTCCCCAAGTGTGAGGGGTACCAACCAATAGGCTTGTAGCTATAAAGGAATAAAGAGGGAAAGGGAAGTTCACTGCTGGTTGATGAATCCTTCCTCAGGCTCTTATGTCGTGGATTGTTTCTCCTTTATCATGGTCTTTTGCCATACTTCTATTTCTTAGAGCCAGCTGCAAACTGTAAGCTAAAATAAATCTTTCTTCCTTTAAATTGGGGATTCCCAGTGTTGTGTCTCAGCAGAAACAAAAGAACTCTGACAATCTCTATTCTATCTCCTAACCCTAGACATTTTTAAAAAGCAAAGTGATATCATTCCTTTGGCACTATTTAGAATCTGAGATAGAGTCTTGCTAGGTGACTGAGTTCCCCAGGCTGAACTGGAACTTGGAGTCTTCCCACCTCAGCCCCCCAGAGTGCTGAAATAATGGACCAAGATGATAATCTTAAATACAACACTTTGGATCATGTCCCACAGGCCAAATATCTAGAAATTACGCTTAGTTTAAAAAAAAAATAAAGAATAATTCAACAAGAGATATTATGAAACTTCTTGACCTAGAAATGACAGAATTCTTATTCCATGACAGCTGCACTTGTCCTGTCTGACAAGGGTCAAGTTTTGAGGGTATATAAATGCTGGGGGTCTTTTCACAGATGAGCTATAGCTCAAAAAGAAACCTTCTCTCTAAGTTGTCCCCTTTTATACCTGCAGAGGACATATAAGTGCATTAGCAATTTCCATATGTCCATCACACTGCTTTGGCATGCTCCCAAGGTCTGTTTTACAAAAATAAAAGAAAAATGGATCATTTAATCCTGTTTTCAGATTTCTATGCCAAGGCTTCAATGGTCAAAGGCATCCTCTATAGTCACAGCTATACCAAGAGGTGTATGACAGTGGCTCTCTCTGGCAAAGACTATTTTATTCAGGCTTGAATCCCCATAGCCTACCACTGCACACAGTAAATCCTCAACGCATATGCGCTAATGATGAAATCAGGCATATTTCTCCTCTAAAGATCCCTCAACTTCCTGAAGGTAGAGAAAGAAAAAAAAATAAGCTCCACTTATAACACATCCAAAACTGTCTGTTATATATATTTCCTGTGGCATACAGAGAACACTCCAGAGAGGGTGCACTTATCAAGGGGGTCTCTTCAATTACTAAGCAGATGGTGTGAGTTCTTCGGCTAGTGTGTTTCAATCCTTGAGCTTCATGGGTGCACCGAAGATGCACATAGCAGAAGAAGAGTACCTCATCAAGCCATTCTGTGCCTGACTGGGAATGGGGTTCAAAGCTGAAAAGTTGTCAGAGCCTGCTCCTGAAACTCAGAGTCCTGTTTCCACAGAATCCTGAGAATGAATTCAGAGTAGGAGCAGGACTTGACTGAATGAGACCAAGAGACAGGCTGATGGAGTTTTACTCCATTTAGAAGTAATCTTTATCTAGAGAGAAGATACTCATACTTTGCAGTAGACAGACCTGAATTCAAACTCCAACCATACTATAGAACTTCAATTTGTTCATCTATAAAACAGACATCATCATTTCCTTTTGTAATGTCCTTATGACCATTAAGTAAGATCATGTAGTTGAAGACTTTATTCAAAATTTGTTTTTATTCAAAAATGACCTGAAGATCAATGGAATAGATTAGAAGATACAACCACAACTACAAACACACTCAACCACCTTATCTTTGATAAAGGGGCCAAGCACACTCACTGGAAGTATAATAGTCTCTTTAATAAATGGTGCTGGAAAAATTGGCTATCCATATGCAGAAGACTAAAACTAGACCCATGCCTATCACCATGTACTAACTAAAGTATAAATGGATCAAAGATCTAAATATTAAAACAGGAACACTGAATCAGTTGGAAGACAAAGTAGGCAAAAATTTGAAGACATAGGGGTAGATAGAGAATTCATGAACAAGAATCAAACTGCATTGAAAATACTTCCCAGAATCAATAACTGGGATCACATTTTACTAAAGAGTTTCTGCATGTCTAAAGAAATCTTGAGCAGAGTGAATAGAAAACCCACAAATTGGGAAAAAAACCTTAGTAAACTGTCCCTCAGACAAAGGACTTCTGTCTAGAATGTATAAAGAATTAAAAAAAGTCAGACCCCCAAAATTCAAAGACTCAGTCCAAAAATGGGCATCTCAGATGAATACACAGTTCTCAGATAAAGAAATACAAATGGCAAATAAATACATGAAAAAGTGTTCAGCGTCACTGGTCATTGGGGAAACACTAATTAAAACCACAGTGAGATTCCATCTCACCCCAGAAAGAATGGCCAGGATAAAGAAAACTACCAACAACAAATGCTGGAGAGGCTGTGGGGAAAAAAGAACTCTTCCGCACTGTTGGTGGGAGTGTAGACTGGTGCAACCACTGTGGAGGTCAGTCTGGAGATTCCTCAAAAAGCTTGGATTGGAAGTCCCATTTAACCCAGCTATTCTACTTCTAGGCATATTCCCAGAAGAACTGAAAATATCATATCACAGTGATATGTGTGCACCCATGTTTATAGCAGCACAATTTGTAATAGCCAGATTTTGGAAACAACCTAAGTGCTTATCAACTGAGGAATGGATAAAAAAGTTATGGTATTTTTATACAATGGAGTACTACTCAGCTATAAAGAATGATCACATTAAGATACTTATAAATAAATGGAGGCAACTTGAGACCATACTCATAAGTGAAGTAAATCAAACTCACATGTATAAATACAGTATAGTCTCCCTAGTGTAAGAAACAGTAAAAGTACGTAAGATTTTATGGTAATCATGGTTCCCTATTATATTGCTTTGAAGCTTTATAATATGTCCATACATTGGCTGGAATGGTTTTATTCTGTTTTGTTTGATTTTATTATGTGTGATGGTATTAACAGTCACTTTGAAGAATACGAGACATTATGGTAGCCATTGATGATTTAATATCATCTTGCTTTGAAGTCCTACCATGTTTTGGTTCTTCTGTTTCCATTGGTTCTATCATGTTATGTTTTATTGGATTTTAATATGTGTGATAGTATAAAAAATTTTTTAAGGAAAATAAGATATTATAATAGCCATTGTTCATTTTCTGTTACTTGGTTTTGAATGTCCTATAATACCTCATTTTTATGAATGGTTTTATACTATTTTGTTATGTTGATACTATTGTATGTGAATGTATACCCAACTACTTCAGAGAAAGAGACATTATGGTAGCTACTGTTAATATCCAGTTGTCTTGTTGTGAAGTGCTATGTTGTTTACATTGTTCTGTCCTGATTTGTTTAGTTCTGTGCTCTTTTATTTTATTCTCTTTAAAATAAAAAAAAAATCTGCTGATTACCAGCAAAGTGCCTGCTGGATAATTAGAAGGAAATATTTCCTTCAACTTCTGTCTTAGTCAGTGAAAACTCTGTCTTAGTCAATTTGTCATCACTGGGATAAAATATTGGATATAATTTAAAGGCAGAGAGGTTCAGTTTGGCTCAGGTTTCAGTCCATGTCCAACAGGATTCAAGGCAGAAATCATATGCTCAAAGGGCATAGTAAGGAAAGCCAGGGACAAGAAAGCACCCTTCCAGGTCTCGAGCCCTGTGACCCCCATTCAATCAGACCTCAAACTCAAACATCGTGTTTACCTATCGAGCTCATCAGTGGATGAATTCGCTAATGAGGACAGAATATCCATGATCAAATCACCTTCTCCACACAGGACAATTGGGGGCAACATTTTAGATCTAAACCCTAACACTCTATCCTTGGTCCCCAAATGATTATGTCCATCTCAAACTGTGTTCAGTCCATCTCTACAAGTCACCAAAGTCTTAACAGTTCTAACATTGCTGAGAATTACAAGTCCAAAATCTCTTCAGAGACACAAAGCCAAAATGAAATTAAATACTTCTGACATACAATATCACAAGGTAAACATTCCTATTCCAAAAGAGAAAATAAGGTAATAGAAAAAATTAGGCCAAAGCAAGTTCAAAATCCAGAAAAACAAACATTAATTCCTATAGTTTCATGTCCAGCATTTATGGCATCACATGGTGAGATACAAACTCCAAAGAACTTGGTTAGATTTACTCCTCTGGCTTTTCAGGTTGAAGCCTTCAGAGCCTCCCTCAGAGTGACACTGCTCATAGCCTGTAGCTTTTTTCAGCACACATTGCAAGCTCCTGTACTCTCCAGCTTTCCGGGGTCTCCACCACACTTTTGGCATCATTCTCACAGCTCCATGAACTGCTCTCTGAGGGCACACTGCTTGGCCTCCCAGGTATTCCTCTGAAATTTGGATGGAAAGTTTCCTGATGTTATAACTCTTGCATTTTGAATGCATGTAAAACCAGCATAATATGGATGACATCAAGGCCTGCTACCAAGTTCAGCAGTAGCCAGGCTCACTTGGATCATTGTTACAGAAGCTTCTGAGTGCCTGGATGGCTGAGCACTATGAAATAATCTCAGGGAACCAATTCACCAAAAGGCTCTTGTTGAGCATGAGGCTCAGGGGCTCTCGTCTCCAATGAAATATTTAGTTTTGCACACTTGAGTTTGTGAAACATGGGATGTTGCTGACTCTTTTATTTTATTTTTTATTTACTTACTTTTGTTACTGAGGATTGAGCTCACAACCTCTTTCTTGGCAAGCAGCCTTCAAGTATCACCAGGCAGACACTTATGCCACTGAGCTAAATCCCCAGCCCTGTTGCTCATTCTTGAGATGTCTTCAATCTTTTTGAAGCTCACCACCCTTAATCTCAATCTCCCACAACTCTCAGGACATGGGCAAAATAATGACAAATTTTCTGCCAAGTATAACATACATGACCTCTAGTCTAACTGCCAACAAGTTCTAGTTCTCAACTGAAGATCTCTGAGCCTGGTCATTGCTATCTTCATTCCTGATAGCATTCTTCTCATCTTTTGTACTCCAACCAGAATCACCAGTGAGGGTTTGTTTACTGTATCCTAAGGCTTCTCTAGGCAGCATCTCCAAACTTTTCCAAAGTCCTCAAGCAAACCAGTTCCAAAGGCTTCTCAACTACAGTCAGACACAGTCACAGCAATGAGTCCACTGTGCAGCACCAATTTTCTATATATCATTTTCCCATAATTGAGTATAATAAACAACACCTACATCTAAAGGAAAAGAGGTTTATTTTGGTTCATATTTTCAGTTTCTGTTTGTCTGGCTCTAAGGCAGAAATAGTATGATGGAAAAGCATCACAGAGATATAATGGTATGTATAGTGTATAAGTTAGTTGACCATATTACTGAATTTCTGTTGAAACATTGAACATAAGGATTTGTGCTGTCAATGTTTGAGTGTCTAGCCACTATTTATGATTTGATTTTATGACTTTGGCAGCTATTTTTTGAGACAACAACGAGTAATGTATCATCAATTCTATGATGAGAATTTTTTTTTCTTTTTGAATTCGGTATTGTTCTACCCTTCTTTTCTGCTTTTCTATTTTCTTTTATTTCTTTGAAAAAAAAGAAAAGAAATATATGCAATATAACTACCATTGTTAAATTTCTTTCATTGTTGTGAAAACCTATATTGATATTGTTTTAAGTTTGCTGTTGTTTATGCCTTTTGCGTTTTGTTCTTCTTTTCTGACTTCTCTTTTTTAAATTAAAAAGAAAGCATCACAGAGAAACAGTTCAACCCTAGAACACCCAGGAAGCAGTGACAGAAAAGATGAGTGTGGCAAAGAATACACCCTATCAGGTCACAACTCCCAACCAGGCCTTTCCTCCTCACTGCACATTTGGCTACTGAGCCCTTCAGTGGATGAATCCAGTGATAAGTATAATATCACCATCATCCAATCACTTTCTACACACATGAGAACTTGGGGTGACATTTTATATATAAGATATAACAGTCTGATATAACAGAATACCATAGACCAGGGTGGCACTTCACAAAATTTATCTCACAGTTCTGAGGACTGAGAAATACAAGGTTAAGATGCAGTCAATTCAGCTCCTCATGAGGGTTCTTTTGCTGTCTTCAAGGTGACTTCCTTCTCACAATGTCTTCACATGGTAAAGAGAAAGATTTCTGGTGTTTTTTTTCCTTCTTATGAGAGTACTGTTGTCCGATTAGGGGTTAGCACTTATAAGACATTTAGGCACTGTCTTCAAACACAGTCATGCTGGATGTTAGGGCTTCAATGCATAGATCCAGTCCATGGCTTTTGCTTCCTGGGAGAGTTGAGAATTGGAAGGAACAAGTGTGGAATTCAAAGGAGCCAGGTTTCAGACTGGACAAGCAACTGGATGCAACAATGTCCTTCCTTATCTACTCACCAACTCTGACTTGGCCTCTGGTTCAACTCCAGTGCAAGCTGCCATGAACACACTCACCTAACCTGTTACCTCAAAATTCATTGCCTCCTCCCTTGAATTCCCATTGATCCTCTTCTATGTATTGATTGAACAGTACCTCACTCTTTGGTATATGTTAACGTGCTTATCTCCACTTGAATATAAGCTCTTTCGAGGGTAGAACTTTATTTTATTTCTGTCAACTGGGGCTATTACAGGAATTCAGCAAGCAGTGGATGGATGCATGTGCATGTATGCATGCTGCTCTATCTGAAAGGACAAACACAGAAGAATGTATGCCAGGAAAATCTTAAACAAGTTGCTGGTATTAGGGGACATTGTTAATCTCTCCTGCTTCCTGAAGTAGAACAAGGCTTCTGGGGAAAAGGCTGTCATGAGTTTGGCAAACCACTGTTTCAGAATATTCATACATCACATAGTTCATTAGGGAAAAAGTAAAACACAGGTTAGCATTAGGGACAGGGTAGAAGTCGATGGTGAGATTGAGGCTAGGTACAGTCATGAAGCAGGAGGCCTGGATGCTGAACAGTGCATGCAGGAGGAATCAGAATTATTAAATACTCCATAAACTTAAGAATAATTGGTCTTAGAAATAAAAGTTGGGATTAAGTTATCAAATTTTCATTACTTGGAAGAATCATGAGGCAATTCTACCAGCTCCTTTTCTGTGCTACAGGTTGGGCGCCCTTTGTGTGTTGACCAAAGGATGCTTTGACCTATTATATCTGAGGAAAGACTAAGTGATCTTAATTCCCTTGAGGCTAAAGATAAGTCCCAGCATGTGTGCCCTCAGTAGCCTGCCAATATGCTTATGGGACTTAGATCCCTGTGGTGGAGTAGCTTCGCAGCATGAAGGAACTAGGTCTGATGTGGCTTTTTCTGTTAAAAACAGAAAAAGTTAAATTTGGAATGACAAAACTAGATCAAATGAACAAAATAGCTACCCTTTACCAAGAGCTTGCTGAGTTCTTGATCTATATTAATTGCTTTATATATATGCACTCTGTCATGTAAGTGGGTTGTTACAGAAACACCATGAGATAGGTGATGCTATATTCATTGGAGATTTGAGGAAACAGACTCAGATGGGGAAAGTGACTTTTTTCCCAAGGCCAAAAATCTGGCTTTAGAGAAATTGGGGAAGAGAGTGTTCTTTGTATTAGTCCACATTGTGTCTTTGATACTGTGGTAGATTGCATAATGATCCAGCAAAACATCCACACTGTAACTCCCAACATTTGAAGATGTCACTTCATATGCTAAAGGGAAATTATGAATATGATTGAGTTAAAGATTTGGAAGTGAGGGTATTGCCCTGACTAATCCAGGTCCACATAAGAATCCTGCAAGACAAGAATGTGAAAGAAGTAGATGTGACAATAGAAGAAAAGGTCAGAATGATTTCAGCAAAACGTAACAGGATGAGGAGAGTGACAGGCTTCCAAATTTAGAACAGGGAAGGAAATGGACTCTTCCCTACAGCCTCTAAAAGGGATCAACTTTAACATCAGCTGGATTTTGGTCCACTATTAGAGCTTAGATCTAGAAGGTCCCCCGAAAGTTCCATGTGTTCAGAAGTGGGTTTTTTTGTAAGGTGATTGGATCATAGATTCATCAGTGGTGTGACCCATTAATTAGTTTGTAACTGAATGTGTGTTTAGAAGATGGTATCTGGTTGGAAGACACATGTCTTATGTACCTTTGGAGGATATGTTGTCCTCCTTGCTCTTCCTTTCTCTCTGTGATTTCTGGATGCCATGGAGTGAGTGGTTTGCCTTCATTACATGTATCTGCCATGCTGTTTCTGCCTTGGACATGGCCAACCATGGAATGAATCCCTTAAAATTTTGAGCCAAACTAAAGCTTTCCTCTTTTAAATTGTGGGGAATCATGTACTTTGTTCCATGTACAGGAAAAGTGACTAATACAACCACTGAGATTGATATTGCACCTATGATCCCTGGAACTGAAAATAAATTTATCTTTCTCTAAATTTATAAATTTATGTTAATTTACTACAACAGTCATAGAAAATGCTAATATTTAAAAATTGAAAAAAAGTGTTAAAATGTGCTTGAGATAATACCATCTAAAACTTAAGAGAATGTCAACTGATTTAAAGATGGAAGATATCAAAAGGTAAATGAACTCCACCTTCACTTTTCCAAGAGCACACTTGGCTAACCCCCTCTCCTAAATCCACAATATCAGGTGTGATTGAAAAATCTGGTGTGTTTAATTTTTTAAAAATATTACATTAAAAAAACATTGTCATTCACATTGATCCCTCACATTAGGCATTGGTATTACATCATTCTTGCTGCTTTTTGAAAGTCCTGTCTCACGAATGTCTCTAATGGCACTGTTGTGGCTGCCTCAATTTCCTGAATCAATTTGCAACATTTCCCTCTCATGCTCATTTTGACTTTTCAGAGGAGCTGGAAGTTGCCTGATCTAGTTCATAAGAGGATGAAGACCCACTGAAATGTAGGATCCTCTCTTCCTCTTGAATGACAGCATTCACAATGTTCTAGATCACACCTCATGAAGACATTCATGAAAGAGGACTTCCAAAGTGCTTCAGTCCTTGGCAAAAATGATGGAAAAATGTGTCCAAACCAATGGGAAGGGGAAGATTGTGGAGTGGTGAGCAACAGAGAAAAGCTTTCTCTGAGATCTGGTGTCTAGACACTGGCACATAGCAATGTGAGGAAGAGAAGGAGGGAAGTGGGTCCACAGGACTCAGGAAGCATTGTAAGCAAAATTGAAGCCCAGAGGTAACGTGAGAGAAACTTCATCCAAGAAGAAGGAGGTGGAAGGCAGCACACTCTCCAGACTCACTGTGTGGGAGCGGTCGCTCAAACCTGTAGATGCATGGTTACTACTGGCAACACCAGAAGCCTCCATGGAGAAATCAACCAGTATTGGAGCAATGGACACAGTAGACTACAGTGGCTGGTAAGTTGTTCACATGAAGACATCCCACAGGAGAGGGCAACTGGATGGCAGCCATCTTGGAGAGGGGTCAACTGAGCTCAGAACTCAGAGCAATTTATGGCTCCATCTAGAATTTACAAACTGAGTTCAAACCAGTAGGAGGCACACAGATTTCTGCAGGCTGAATGGGTCTGGTTTTTCTTAGTGACCAGAAACCAGCCTGAAACTCAGTTGAAATAAAGCTGCGAGTTTGCTGGCATTATCCACTCCAATGCCATAAAGCTGCTACTGGTCTTCTGAAGTTAATCAGGCAGATCTTTTTTTTTTTCTTTGAAGGTAGTAGAAATACAACAGAACAAGACAGAACAAAGCCAACTAAGACAGTGCAGTGACTTTGGTACAGAACTTCACAGCAGGTTACCAGAATAACAGTAATAGATACCATAGTATATCTCACTATCTTCACAATAGCTGTCTAGTCAATTAAGTATAGCAAAATCAACCCAAAGGCAAAACATTATAAAAGCAATTGAGAGTATTGAATAGAGTAAAGCAATTAATCATAGTGAAACAAAATTGAAAACAACTCTTGCTTTCAAAGAGAAGATAGAGGAGCCCCCCCATGTTTGCTATGTTGCATACAGTCATCCTGTCAAGAGATACTCAGACCTCTGTCCCCAGTAGTAACCAAGCCTGTGCAGTGGTAGGCTCAAGAGGCACTACTGGGGCTACTCCTGGCTCACACCAGAGGAAGGCGCTTACAAAGAGGTTGGGCAAATTGTTTCTTTGTGCAGGCTCCTGGGTTCCACCATGGCCATGGCTGGATCTCGGGGCCGATCTCTGGTTCTCCTAATCAGGCAGATCTGGACTGTGTCTGCTTACATTATCTACCAGTGACAGCAGAGACACATCTTGAAGTGGACTTTTTCTTATTCTTTTTTCTTTCTCTGTTTTCTTGTTTATTTTTTGATATTGTTTTTTCTTCATAGTTTGTTCATGCTTTTATGTAAGTATGAACATGATTTCTAGCTTTTTTGTTGTTGGCATTATGTTCTGCTCTTTTGACTTCTTCTTTTTTTCTTTCCCTCCTTTCTTCTTCAGCAGTTTTACAAAGTTTGTGGGGTCCTCCTTTGTCCTACACCTTTGTTTCAAATCTCTTCCTTCTTCTCTTTCTATCTTTTCTATTGTTTCTCTATTTTTCCCTAACCTCTTTTAAATTTTCTCCTTTGAGGGTGAAATTAGCATATTGAGGGCTTATTTACTACATACAATGTTCTGGTTCCTTTTTGATTTAGTTATATAATAACAAGTCTAGTTCATATGGTTAAAGGTGGTAAATTAATGGTTACTTCAGTTTACTTTTTCTAGACTATGTTTGATGCTATTGTTATCACTGACTGTACCACTTTAGCCAAAGAGACATAATTATTCTAACCAGTTATTTTTACTGGTATACCAAGACTGAAATTGACTGACAGTTACAAAAAATACTATCATCCAGTGCCAAAAAATCACAGGCTGGGCCCCATAGGCAGAAATTTCTGTTCCCCATTAAATAAAAGAGGTAGGATCTTGCAAAAGACTCAAAAATTCAAAATCTGGGTACCCATAGATGATAATTCTAAGATGTAGTTTTTTCCTAAAGGTTATAAATACTATCAATAAAGCCACCCATCCTAAGTTATTTACAGCATCTACACAGGAATAAAACTTAAAAAAAACTAAAAATGAAAAGATACTTAAATAAGATACAACTTCAAATGTCCAGCTCATGAAAGGCAAACTCAGGGACCAATGAGCTAAAACAGTCCAAAAGCCACCCACCTGGACTCTCTGAAGCAGTAATAGCAGAAATAACAGAAATAATAGCAGAAATAGCAGAATAGCATAAATAAAAGCAGAAAGAAAAAGAATGAGAGTCTAGAAAAAATCAAATCACAAATGATTGCACAGATAACTACAGAGATGGTGGCCATAATGAAAAACAATGTGGTCATAAAGAAAAAGAATGGAAACTTTGTGGAGACTGGCATCTCAGCCTGACTGTTTGGGACCCATAGGCCTGCGCTTCACCTGCAGGGAACCTCCTGGAGACCAGCATCTCAGCCTGACTGTTTGGGACTGGGAACCTCCTGGAGACTGGCAGCTCGGCCTGGTCTGTTTGGGATTGGGAACTTTGTGGAGACTGGCATCTTGGCCTGACTGTTTGGGACCCGTAGGCCTGCCCTTTACCCGCAGGGAACCTCCCGGAGACCAGCAGCTCGGTCTGACTGTTTGGGACCAGGAACCTCCTGGAGACTGGCAGCTTGGCCTGGTGTGTTTGGGACTGGGAACTTGGCAGAGACCAGCAGCTCTGCCTGTGCTGTTTGGGTCTGGTAGGCCCGCCCTTCTCCCATAAGGAACCTCACAAAGACTGGAATATTGGCCTGGTCTGTTTGGGACTGGGAACTTTGCAGAGACTGGCAGCTTGGCCTCAGCTGTTTGGGACTGGGAACATTGCACGGACCAGTGGAAGAGGGCCTGATGTGCCTGGAACTGCTGCTGCTGGGCCCCCCCTTCTCCAGGAACATCTATGAAGCCTGCCACAGGACTGAGCTGACTGAGACCACATCTGCTGGATGCACCCTTCCACCGGGAACATTGGACTACAGTGGACTACCATGCTGGCTTGATGAGAGGTTCAGGAACCCCTCACCCAAACAGAAGACCTCCTCAGGCTTCAGTCAGTGTGTCACCATAGGAGGAATTCAGGAGATGGGATCCCTTCTTCATTGTGGTACTCAGCAATTTGACAAACATCAACCACACAGTAGAACCCTGAAACACACATAGCAGAAAGTTGTGTCTGTTGGAATAGAAGGACCAGAAATTTACCCAAAAGGTGAAAATGATTAAATGAAAAGACAAAATGGAATCCTGAACATCTAGTCCATCAGGAGCAAGTGCAGGTGGTAATGAAATAGAGGACCCCAAAATTCATACACCAGAAATCTCTGAAAAGATAGCAAATTAAGAAAAGAAACAAATCCAGGGGGCTATGGAAGAAATAAAATTAGAAATAATGTCTTATATAAAGACAAAAGTAACAACCTTAGTAAATGAGATACTCAACATAGCTAGAAAATAGCTCAGTGGCATAAGCACCTGCCTTGCAAGCACTCAGTCGTGAGTTCGATCCCCAGTACCAAAAAAAAAAAAAAAAAGAAATAGATAAGAAACTACAGGAGCATGGGAAATTGATTGAAACTTTGAATGAACAATGCAGAAAACAATCAGAATCTATGAAACAAATTGAAAGAGATATGCAAGAAACAAAAAATTGCATTGAAAGCCTACAAATCCATTTAAATGAAGCTGGGGATAGAATTTTGGACCTTGAGGATAGGATTGCAGGTAGAGATCTTGAAAGGGTAGAACTTATAAAAACAACAAAGCAGGATGAAATGGCAATCCAACAGCTACAAGAGGATGCCAGGAGAAACAATGATAGAGTAATAGGCATTAGTGAGGAGGTAGGAGACAATGCAAAGGATATAGCTAAGCTGTTCACAAAAATAATGGCAGAACATTTCCCAAACATGGGGGGAAAATCAGATCTACAAATAAGTGAGGCATATAGAATGCCATACAGTCATAAACAACAAAAACCTACACCCAGACATATAATTATTAAGATCTCAGACATACAGCATAAAAACAGAATACTAAAAGCTGTTAGAGAAAAGACACAACTCAACTATCAAGGAAAGCCTATTAGAATCACAGCAGACTTCTCAGCACAAACCTTCAGGTTAAGACAAGCTTGGAGTGAAGTATTTCAAGCCCTAAAAGAAAACAACTTTCAACCCAGACTGACAAACCCAACAAAATTGTCTTTCAAATTTAATGAAGAAACAAGATACTTCCATGACAAAGAACAACTAAAGAAATTCATATCCACCAAACCAATCTTAGAAAGAGTGCTGAAGGACATCCTAGATAGAGATAAAAATGACCACAATCTCCAGAACAACAACAGAAAGAAATCACCAGGCTGGACAAGAAAGTAAACAAGGGAGAAAGGCAGGAAACTAAAAACAGTAACACAACATGGTAAAGTCAAGCCAATACATATCAGTGATATCTATAAATGTAAATGGGCTCAATTCACATATCAAAAGAAACAGGGTGACAGAATGGATCAAGAAACAGGATCCCACAATATGCTGTATACAAGAAACACATCTGACTCAAAAAGAAATTCATAGATTAAAGTCAAAGGATGGAAAACAGTATCCCATGCAACAGGAACCCATAAAAATGCAGGGGTAACTATTCTATTTGCAGACAATGTGAACTTCAAACCTAAAATGATTAAAAGAGACAAAGAAGGTCACTACACACTTGTAAGTGGAAAAATTCAAGAGGAAAAACTAACAATTATAAATATATATGCACCAAACACAGGAGCACCCAACTATATAAGACATACACTAAAGGACATGAAAAACCAAATACACAAGAACACAATTATTACAGGTGACCTTAACAGCCCACTGTCACAAAGAGATAGATCAACTAGTCAAAAAATTAGCAAAGAAATAATATAACTGAATCATACTTGTGACAATTGGACTTAGTTGATGTTTACAGAGTGTTCCATCCAACCACATCAGAATACACCTTCTTCTTGGCTGCCCATGGGACATTCTCCAAAATAGACCATTATTATCCCATGAAGCATTTTTAAGTTAATGCAAAGGTGTTGAGATTGTCCCATGCATACTATCTGACAATAGTGCACTGAAATTGGAAATTAATGGCAAAAGAAACTGCAAAACTGGCATAAATACATGGAAATTAAATAACAACCTTTTGAACAACCAGTGGGTTACAGATGAAATTAAAGAAGAAATAAAGCAATACCTACAATTCAATGAAAATGAAGGAACACCCTATTGTAATCTGTGGGATGCAATGAAAGCGGTCTTAAGAGGGAAATATATAGCAATAAACTTTGATATCAAGAAAACAGAATGAGCACAATTAAACAATCTAATGCTGCATCTCTAGCTTCTAGAAAAAGAAGAGCAAGTTAAATCTAAAGCTCTTTTTTTATTTAAAAGAGAATAAAACAAAAGGGGGCAGTACAGAGCACATCAGAAGAGGACAACATAGGCAACACAGTACTTTACATTAAGTCAACTGGACATCAACAGTAGCTAACACCATATCTCTTACTCTGCTATAGTTGAGCATAGTTTCAATTACAATAATATCAAACATAACACAATAGTATAAAGCCATGCATATA
>PVJX010019066.1:0-35442 GCA_004027295.1 Dolichotis patagonum
AATAGACCTGAGGATCAATGCAACAGATTAGAAGATGCAAACACAACTACAAAGACACTCAGCCACCTGATATTTGACAAAGAGACTAAACATGTTCACTGCAAATAGGATAGCCTCTTTAATAAATGGTGTTGGAAAAATTGGCTTTCCACATGCCGAAGACTGAAACTAGATCCATGCCTATCACCATGCACTAAAATAAAGTCAAAATGGATCAATTATCTAAATATAAAAACAGAAACACTAAATCTACTGGAAGACAAGATAGGTAGAAATCTTGGAGACACAGGAGTAGGCAGAGAATTCATGAACAAAACACAAGCCTCACACGAAATACTTCAAACAATCAACAACTGGGATCTCATCTTAATAAAAAGTTTTTGCACTTCAAATAAATCACCAACAAAGTGAAAAGAAAACCCACAGAATGGGAAAGAATTTTAGCCAACAATCCCTCAGACAAAGGTCTTTTACCCAAAATATATAAAGAATTAAAAAACCTCAAGCCCCCCCAAATTCAAAGACCCTCTCCAAAAATGGGCATCTGAGATGAACACACAGTTCTCAGATGAAGACATACAAATGGCAAATAAATACATGAAGAAATGTTCACTATCACTGGTCATTTGTGAAATGCAAATTAAAACAACATTGAGATTTCATCTCACTCTGGAAAGAATAGCTGCCATCAAGAAATCAACTGATATCAAATGTTGGCGAGGCTGCGGGGAAAAAGGAACACTTCTCCATTGTTGGTGGGAGTGTAGACTGGTGTAGCCACTATGGAAATCAGTATGGAGATTCCTCAGAAGACTAGGATTGGAAGTTCCATTCAACCCAGCTATTCCCCTCCTGGATATTTTCCCCTCAGAATTGAAAAGATTGTGCCACAGTAATATATGTGCACCCATGTTTATGGCAGCATAATTTGTAATAGCTAAATCTTGGAAACAACCAAAATGCCCATAAACTGCAAAGTGAATGAAAAAGATGTGCTATTTTTATGCAATGGAATATTACTCAGCTGTAAAAAGGATAATCTTGAAGCCTTTATGGATAAATGGAGACAATTTGAGACTATCCTCACAGGTGAAATAAACAAGACTCACATTTGTAAATATCACATTGTCTCTCTAGTATAAAAAATAATAAAACTGAAAGAGTAATAAGATCCAAAATGTATAATAGATATTGTAAAAATGAAAGGGAAGGAAAGTGCTCTAAAAGATATAACTGTATGTATGTTTAATTATGTTTAGATGACCATATTACTAAGTTTTCATTGGATAATTGAACAAAATGGTTTGTATTGTCAATTCTTGAATGTCTGTCCATTTTTTATGCTTTGTAACTTGAACAACTATTTCTAAGAAGACAATATGTAATTTGTCAACTAGTAATTTCTTAGTGTTAATTTTTTTTTGAAATTCTGTATTACTTCTACCCTTTTTTCTGTTTTTTCTTCTATTCTTTTTTCTTTAAATAGAATTTTAAAAACCTGAGAAAAATACTTTACTTAAAGAAGTAAAGATTTGTTCTGGGTCATGGTTTCAAAGGATTCAGTCCATGGTTACTTGGCTCCATTGCTTTTGTAGTAAGGCAGAAATATCATGGTGGAAAGGCATTTCAAGGGAAAGCTGCTTACCTCATGGTAGCCAGAGAGCAGAGAGAAAAGGAAAGAGACAGGGGACAAAATATACCTTTCATAGTCACATTCATGGTGACCTACCTCATCTAACTGGCCCCAACTCCCAACAAATCCATTGAGCTCTGAACTCATTAGTGGGTTAATTCATCAATGAAGCTAGACTCCTCATGATCCAATTACTTCCCAAAGCTCCTCCCCTGAACACAGCTACACTCGGGGACAGCCCCCCAAAAAATGAGCCTTTGGGGATACGTTATATCCAGCCATAACCATGGGTTACTCTGCATGCTCACAGTCCCAAATGGCTGTGAGAAATTTAATCAGTTGTAATCAAAATAATAAGACTGGGGCCAGGAATAATCCTTATTGCAAAAGAAAACACCATGATTTTTGTATGAGTGCCTTTTGTCTACACACACACACACACACACAATTTTGGTTTTGTCTTTAGATATAAACTAGATGAGATAAATTATGCTCGAGATATGAAGCGTGAGGTCTTGCATAGATACTAATTTTGTGTTTAAAGAAGTGATTGCCACACAGCAGCAGAATCAAAGAGAAGAATGCACCATGGAAGCCAATGGAGAGAACCATTGGCCTTTTAACACTTGATTTAGATCTGATACCTACTTGATTTCCCATATGGATTCTTCTTTTAAGAGGAGGAAATATGCTTTTGTCTAATTTTTCTTTTTCATGATCGTCTGTTTAGAGTAACAGATAATGGTGATATTAGTGATGCCAACAACATGTTGCCAGAACTAGTGGACCACTCTGTATTTTGTGTTCTATTTCTATAAAGGACACCCTTTCTATAGCTTATATTTTTCCTACTTTTGTTTTTTCAGATCACAGCTTTATTAGTAAAACTCCCAGTTATAGGTAGCAGGCATACTTACAAAACAATGTTTCACTGTTTTATTATAGTCATTTACTTATCCATCTCCAATTTTATTTTGTCCCCATTAAACTCCAAGTTTTAATACTGTGTGTGGTTCTCATGCACCTTGCACACACTCACATACATAAACTTTATTCACACAGCTGCTATTGTGCTGCATGTCTCATTCCAGTTATTTTTTTATCCTGCAAGAAATTTTTGAGATCCAACCATGTTGATCTGGTAAGACTCATTTATTGCTTCTGGCTACCACCTACCTTTTTCATCTATACTATTTGCCCACTCTCGGACTGAATGATAGATTATTTCCAACTATTTACACTGGCAATTAATGCTATTGCAAACATGACATGAGTCTGTTTGGGCATCTGTTAGAAAGACTCTAGGGTGTCACCAAGGGGTAGTATCTCAGGATTACACACGGGATCTATCTATCTATCTATCATCTATCCTGCCCAACTCATTCTCATAAATGATAAAACAGCTCACTCTTACCTATCTGTAGTACGATGTACTCCATTTCCATTTCCCCAGGTCTCTGTCAGCATACATTTTACAGCTTTTAATTTCTTACTAGTCACATGGTTATAAGGCATTATCTCATTTTGAACACAATCTATATTTCTCTTATTATTTTGTGTCTTCTTATATATTTATCAGCCATTTCAGTTGTACTTTTATGAATTTCTTATATTTCTGCTCACTTTTCTACTTTCTTTTTGCTAATTTGCAAGGCTTTCTTAGATATTTTAATCTTTTGTCATAGTTATGCAAAATATCTTTTAGCACATCTCCTATTACCTTTCTTTAAAGTATCTTGTTTTGAAGAGAAAGTTTTACTCTTGATATCATTACATCAATGCAGTTTTCCTTTAGATTTGTACCTTCCATGCCCCTGCTTCCATCAATTATCTTTTGCTGTATGACAGACCACTCAGGGCCTGGTAGCTCCATGACACCACTCCACAGCCTAGTGATTCACACCAACATGGGCTCCTTGCTGTGGGTTGGCTGGTGCTTCTTCTGGACTGGGCCTGATTGGCAGGGGCTAACAGTGTTGATGGCCTCACTCACCTGGTGGAGACCTCCGCTGGAGTGGTCAGATCTCTCATTCCCTTGGCCTCTTATCCTCTGGAAGGAATGCTTCAAAAGGGTTCAGAATGTTTCCCCATCAAGAAAAGGCAAGCTCTGTGTGTGTGTGCTTACCTTTGCTAATGCCCAGGGCTCCAAAGCAAGCCCCATGGCTAGGCCTAGACCCAACGAGGGGAAAAAAAGGCCCCACGTCAAATGGGAGAAGCTACAAATTCACTAGTCACAGTCTTCCTACGTGTGTCCCATGTCATGTTTTGGGGGTCTTATTTTTCTACAGGATTCCCTTCACTATATATTCACTCACATTCTTCTTTATAAATTTTAGAATTATTTTTTCTCATTTAAAGTCACCATGACATTTTGATGAAAATTATATTGACTTAGAGAATAAGAATCGTTGATACCTTTTGTGAACTCATTTGAGCCATTCATAAACTACCTAAGTAGATAGGTATAGTTTATTTGTAGTTTTATATATATTTTATTAGAGGTTTTTATTTTTGTGTATAATTTCAAGTCTTTTTTTATAATTTCATGTCTGAAATGACATTTTTTGAAATAAAAATGTTTTTGGTTAGGTTAATGACAAGTATTTTATAGTTTTGGTAATATTTGTTTAACTATATCAAATAATGTTGCTTTTCTCCACTTGTATTATATAAGACTTCAAATGTTGTAGATGTGGACTAACAGAATTGTTCAGATGTGATGAAAGTGTGAATCTGACTAAAAAGCTTGTTATCTGGTAATATTAATATTTGAGATTACATCATTTATCATGCCTTTGAAAATGCACCAAATGATTAGTTTCAAAATGAAATCAGTCGGTTGAAGTATTCACCCAAAAGATTTTAATAGATTTTTCTCTTCCAGTAAGTGCAGGAGGGCAGTTTTCAGCACAACACACAAAGGCAAAAAGGTCATGAACTACTCCCTCTGAAATCTCCTTTATTTCAGCAGCTCCCAAGTGTTAGAGAGAATTAATTGCTCAACTGTAAAAACTGGGTCCCAGAGAAGTTTCAAAAACCATCCAGATGGGAGAGAGTTTTATAGCCCACGTGGTCTTATACCCTAGCAACCAGAAACCAGAGAGAAAAAAGCTTCACTTCCATTGTCAGCACAATGCCTGTAATTTTCCTTTGTTCTAGGAAATAAAAACTGAGCAAAATGAGGGCTAACCTTACATACCTCAATTTTTATAATGTTGGGTGCTAGGGGTTATCAGAAAAGGATTATAACTGCTTGTCATTTTTGCAGGAGTAAAAGAATATAATGAACCTTTTTTAAAAAAACACGTTTAGACAGTCTGAGAGTGCTTTGCCTTATGGATATATAAATATGTTTAGCAGAATGATTACCTGATCTAAGGAGCAAATATCATATGTGTTTTTATTTAAGATTTTCCCCTTAGTTTTGCATCTCTTTTTTTCCTAATTGCTTTTCATAATATTCCAATCCCCTCTTCTTTTGCACTCATTTTCAGTATCTGGATCCGCTATGGCATCTCTGTCAGGGAGAAGACATGGCACAGTAGAGCCGGGGCGGCACTGGCTTCCTCTTTGGAGAATCTCAGGCAAGCCACGCTGCTCTGAGCCTCGGGTTACTCAGCCAGCAGAGGAAGGGTTAGATAACCTCAGATGTCCTCCCTAGCTCTAAGATTCTGCATATCTTCTTGGACTCTTGGCCCCTGGAGATCATTCTTGAAGGTTCTATAAATAAAAGTGGAAATCAGCCACCTCCTTAAAACCAGCGAGAAGCTTAGAGAGCATAGTAATCACTTCACTTCGTTTCTGTAATCCCTGCATAACCGAATCAGAAATTGCAAGGATGCTGGGCACTCATGTGATAGTGAGGAGCAAAACGCAGAATTAATGTGTCTTTCCAAAGTCCACATTTCTTCTAGTAGTTTCTTGAATAGTCATGAAAATTGGAATGGATGAGAATGTTGGTTTCTCAAGAAGATAAAAAGACTCCCAGATAAAATGAGTTATCTGCTTTTTATTCAGACCAAAAGGTGACTACCAGAAATTATGCTGAACATCTAAGGAATTAATCTGGATGAGTGAGCTCAGCCTGACAGAAAGATGCTACGATGCCCTTCTCAGCAATGATGCTGATATAGCAACAGCTCTTGTCTGCTGAGGAAAGCACAGCTGCCAGGGAGGAAAGAGGGAAAGAAACCAGAAAATCAAAGCCACTCCAACAGTATAATTAAAAGACTGAAGTAAGCAATCAGTCAACCAATACCTATTGATTATCTCTGATCAAAATATCATAGCTGTATTATATGCCTTCTCACAGCTTATCATTCAGTTACCAGTCACCCTCCCCTTTCAGGCAAGGAGCCCTGCTGCTTGCAACTCTTCCTGAGACTGAAACATACGCTTTAGAGCCACAGACAGCCCGGGTCTGTTTCATTTGATGTGTGATTTTTTTTAGCCTCTTTCATTTCCTTGGGAATGCATTTGCTACTGGTTTTTAGTTGACATATTTCTGACTAATAATTCTTCATTTTCAGAATGCAGTTGGGTTGCCTTTCCAATTTCATTGTTCCTTTAGGCCTTGGTTCTGCAGGATTCTACAACCAACACCTTCCACACTACTTTGGCACACTGAGGTTTCTGCTTCTCCATCCTTGATGCTCCTGGAGAGCTTCGTCTATTGTCTGGAGCTGCCCTGCAGCCTGTCCTCTCTTGGAACTAGACTCTTCCTTGGTCCCACAAATCTGTCTTGACTTGAAAGATATGGCTGATTCCTCCATCACTCTATCAGGTCAGCCACAGTGGACATGCTGATGTCCAGAATGTGGCTGGCAGTGGTTTGGGCAGAGTGCTGGCGCAAGAGAAATCTCACCTTTGTTTAAAATGCTGCTGCCTCACAGTCTCCCGCTGAAGACCAAAGAGCCATTATCGAAGGGAATGGTAGTGAATGTAAGGAGATGGCCAATTTGTGGAGAACTCTGGCTTTCCTACCGCAAAACATGACCTTGCCTTCTCAGGGCAGAGGAAAGTCCTTGATTAAAATGGAGAAGAGGAATGGAAGAATTGTGGCCGGGAGTTTCCCGTGAAGACATCATTGCATTGTTCTAGGTGGGACAGAGTGAAGGCTTGAATTAGGCGACAGAGGAGAGGGAGCAAAGCAGTGACATGTTTTGCAGATACACTTGGTTTTCTAGTAGGGTAAGGAAGATTTTCCAGATCTGATCACAGGTTACATAATGATGTCGTGAGCTGAGATACAGAGGGAGACGATGATGGGCAAGGAAGATGAACTCGATCCTAAACCACTGTGTCTGTCCTCATACTCTCTCAGCTCTTAACCCCTCACAGATGTTGACCTTGGAAGATCATGTCCTCTTCATGGCAAAGCATCAAAGAATGGCTGTTTCTTTTGTCACCATGCTTCATCTTCCAGAGAACACTTCATCTCTGAAGAAAATCCCTCTTCCACATGGAACCTTTTGTCACTAATGACTGTATCACTCTAACTCAAGAAAGGTCTCAGTGTGAGCCACTACAGTAATTGGAAATTGTAGGCACTCAGGAATGTTTGTTGGGGGCCAAGGACTTAGCTCAGCAGCGTAAGTGCCTGCCTGGCAAGGGTGAGGCTGTGAGTTCGATCCCTGGTATCAAAAAAAAAAAGAATGTTTGTTGAAATGGATCTATTTATACACTTAAAAGCCAGGTTCCAAATATTGATACATACCTGCACACGTATTTGTGCTATTGGTATACTTATTTACACATATGCTCAGACACACACACACATGTACACATTCATGGACAGATGTACATTCATACAAAAACCCCTACAGTTCACACATATGTACATGTACACACGCTTGCACCATAGGCAACATATCCATATTCACATGTACATAATCATCTGAATACATACAAACTCATATGTGTACACAAATACATGCTCATATATTTGTGCACATATATGCTCACTTATACACATGTGCACACAGGTCCATATATACACACACTCTATTATACCTGTAAAAGATGAGTTTTTCTAAGGGTGGTTGCATGTAGAATGGTGAAAGACTGGCTTGAAGTAAGGGAGATAAGGCATCAGGGCTGAATTTGAGGGTACGCTTACTCTCCACATCTGACCATTCTTATACGGGGAGGACCCTCCATCTATGTAACATCCTGGCTGGTCATTCCTTTTGCTCAAAGATCAAGTGATTTGACTGGAAGAAAATGTAGAGAGAGCTAACCAGTGTGATTGGTCTGTGGTCCCCCTGGTCTCCTCTTTGGAGCCAGTCTGCCATCTGGGGGCATGTTGGGAGGGGTACTCTGGGGCAAGCTCACCTGACCCAGGCTGCTGGGAAGGAGGTTACTATTGGTAACATTATTTGCTCACACATAAATATAAGCTACATCTTCAGTGTCAGAGTAACCAAGGTGATACTGTGGCCTCCACCTGCCACCTTCTTTTGCTTGGTTTTTCAATCGGTTTACAGACCCAGGAGGGAGGGTTGAAACTCCTTGAAGACAGAACAGAAGTTGAGACCTGAGGGGAGAACTTAAATAAAACACCCCTTCTCTGTCTAAGCAGATGGTTTCAAATTCACAGAAGTGAAAGAGGCTAAGGAATTTTCCTTTGGTTATGAATTGGTAAGTTTATTTACTGCTCGTGATGTGTAAGACAATACTGTAGGTATTTAGTGGACCCCAAAGATAGATATGATACTTCTTGGCTCTTTCAGAACTTAGACTCATTGAACAAAGGGCCCCATTCATACTTACCTCAGTTTGTTTACAACAGGCTTGGCTGGCAAGACTTTCGTGCTCCGCTGGCTTCATCTGCCTGGGGAGCTGGCTTCAGACCCTGGGATATTCGTTTTCCTCCCCTGGGTGTGACATCATTGGGTTGGCCACACTGACGCAGTCATCTCATCCAGCAGGAGCTGTTTTCCTTTGGTAACGAGGCACTCCTGGGGACAAGGCAAAGCAGCCCTGGTTTTCAGCACTGTGTACAGCGCTAGCCCGAAATGGCTCCTCGCTTTGTCTCACTGGTGTACTCAGTAATCTATTCAGTCCTGTCTTCTTTAGAGCTGAGACAAATCTAGAGAACATTCTTGGTGAGTTAGGGTTAACCTGACACGTAGGGTCAGTGAGGAAGGGTTAAAGAGGAATTGCTGGAGGAAAAAGCTGAGCTGCAGGTCAGGAACTGTGGCCTTCGGTACCTTGGTGGTCATGCGACAGCATTTGTGACCAGCTGCTGTCCATCTCCACTGAGGAAAAGATGAAGAGGAAACAGCCTTCAGCTGCAGTAGAAGGGCCAAGTCTTGGAATGGGTGACATAGGGATATGGTGCAGTTGTCTTTTCTTGATGAGGTTGGCAGTTAGAAAAGATTTTACTCAGCCTGGGACGGTTGGCTTATAAATCTTCCAAATCAATCTCAGAAAGAAGCAATAATCCATCATACTAAAAACATTTTATGGATGCCATTCTCATCAAAAGAGGGTTTTCTCTCTTTGTCTTCATTTGCCCCAGGGAATCCAGTAATTACTACGCACTGCCTTCTCCCCAGGATCCACTCAGGCAGAAGCAATACCATGGAACCCATTGATGTGAATATGACAATTATTCTATCTCCAGCTAAGAGTGCTACTTTTCTGAGAAGCCTGCAGTGGCCTGCTTTGATAAGGATTATACAGCCTATGCTTATACTGAAAATCATATCTGAATAAAATGAATGTTTCTAGACTTGTATGCTATTTTTGAGATTTTTAAAACTGGGAGTTTCAAAATGTAAAGGGTTATAGAAGCCATGTGATATTCTATCAGACATGTCCGTCCTTTCAATAACGTCCCCAAGAAATCACTGGAAATCCTCTAATAGCACCCCACCCTCACTTCCACCAGGGAACTAAAGCCCCTGCTTCCCACACTAGCTCGGAGTTTCCAAAAATGTGACATGTGCCACTGCTGCTGTTTGAGGAAATGTTAATGACAGACAGATGGCCTCTTTTTTTTAACTTGAGTTGTTAGGTATTTATTTTCTTACACAAGAGGCAAGCATAATGAATGGAGGGGTATTTCAAAGAGAAATGAGGAGAGGCCAAGAAGACCATAAGTAAGGAGCACAGCATGCATTAGCTATTCGTAAACAAGAGAGAGGAACCTATTGAAAAAGTATAGCAGGGAGACCACAATAGATCCAGAAGTGCATTTGGATAGGAAATGTGGACTGTGTCAGGGAGGGCACTGAAGGCAATAACAGATGTAATAAATGGTATGTTAGCAACAGAGAAAACACAGGCTTTGTAGAAAATGAGATGGAATCATGCAGTTGAGTTGCTGAGCTGACCATGAATGCAATGGCTTTTATTTTGCTCTTTATTAGTGGAATATGAAATACTGGTGATCTGTGGGTTATGGTGGTATCACAATTAACTAAATTATCCACTGATGGTAGTTATGCTGTGACAGTAGCTGAATCGGTTACCTTGTACCAGAATTGTTTCTGAAAACAACTAGAAAGCTGGACTAGATATAAAAATATCTTTTTTTTAAGACAGAATTTTAGTAGCTACAAAAGTACTGAGAATTTGCAAGGCCAAGATTAGAATATTTTCTCCTACAAGAGTGAAATCTAACTATAAATAAATAATAAAAAGTTGAGGAGAAAAATCTGAATATGTTTGGAAATTATGCAATATGCTTATAATGCCCAAAGGTCAAAGAAATCACAATAGAAGTTAGAAAATGTTTTTAATAAGTCATAATTAAGTTTCTCTACTTCAAAACTTCAAAATTAAAACTAATTTTTGAAGGAAATTTTTAGCCTAAACATGTAAATATTAAGAAAAGAAAAAAAGCTGAAACCATGATCCAAAAACCTATCTAAAGAAGTATAAAATAATAAAAAAAATTATCTCTAACATTTTAAGAGGAAATAAAAAAATAAAAAATCAGTAAGATAGAAAATAAATCCCCAGTTGAAAAAAGCCAGCAAGGCAGACCATGTGGAGCTTCACAGGAAGAGAGAAGCCAGTTTGCTTTTCCTGTGAGTCAGCAGAGGCCATCCTGGGTCTGGAGGAGCACCTCAAGAAACTAGTTAGATATTGCTGTAAGCTGCTTAAACCAGGTTGGTCCCCGGAAGAGAGAAGCCAGACCGCCTTTCCCGTGAGCCCCACAGACTATGCAGGGCTCAGAAGGGAGAAGCCAGTCCTCTTTTCCTGCGAGCTGACTGGAGCTCCAGCTGAGAATCAAGACAGTCCCCCTCCCCAATAAGCAACTGGCTGGTTCAGAGGACAGGCTGAGTTGATAGCAACCAAGGTACAAAAACATCTACATGTTTGTATTGTTTGATTGACTTTGCAGGACTAAGGTCTGCAGTCTGAGCACCTATTGGGAGGATGACGGTATGCAATATAGCAAAGATGGGGATTTCCTTCTGTCTTGTTTTTGAAATCTAGTGTTGTTTTCACTATATTGTTTTGTTCCCATTTATCATTTTGTTTACTCAATGCTCTGTTTTTATTGGTTTTATTCTATTTTGTTTTATTTGATTTAACAATGTCTGAGGGAATGGACAACTATTGTGAAGATAGCAAGATATGATAGCCATTGTCGATGACCTATTGACCTGTTTTGAAGTTCTGTCCCACTTTCACTGATTTGTTTTGATTGGCTTCATTCTATTTTGTATTGTTGGGCTTTATTCTCATATATATATATATATATATATATATATATATATATTATATATATATGAAAAAAGCTAACAATACCAAAAAGACAAGTTAACAAAGAAAAGGTACAAATGATGTAAGAAATTAAACTAGGGCTCGGCATTTAGCTCAGTGGCATAAGCACCTGATGGCAAGCATGAGTTCCTGAGTTCAGTCCCTGGTAAAGAAATTAAACTGAAGTGCATCAAAACTGACTCTACATTTTAAAAATAATGAGATCATAAAAAACTATGTGCTCACACATTTTTAAATTTTAATGAAGTAGACAAATCGCCTTAAAATATATATGACATAAAAACTGACAAAAGAATTTTAAAATTTAAAAATATTTATATTTGACAAAAAAATTAAATCCACAAATTAAAAATGCTGTGACCAAATAAACTTCAGATGGCTTCCCTGGCAAATTGTTCCAACATTTAAAGAAGCTCTTCCAAAGAATAGAAAAAAAAAATTACTTCTCAGTATGTTTTGTGAAACCAGCAAAATGTTGACATCAAAGTTTTTAATTGCCTTAAATTTTATTGAACCATTTTTCAATTGTATTGATTTTCTTGGTTGTTTCCTGTGTGTGTGTGTGTGTGTGTGCGCGCGCGCACACGCATGCACACATGCTGGGAACTGAACTCAAGACTTCACACTTGCCAGGCAGGCGCTGTGCCCCTGAGTTATATCCCCTGCCCTGTTGTGTCCTATTTCTAATTTCACTGAGTTTTGTTTTTTATATTTTTTATCCTTCTGTTTCCTTTTGATTTCATTTATTCTTATTCTAGTTTTTAAAATAGAAGCTTGGGTTAGTGATCTCAGATATATTTTCTTTTCTAACATAGGTATTTAGTGCTATAAATTTCTTTTAAGTACTACTTTGGCTCCATTTTGTAACTTTTGATACTCTGTGTTTGCATTTTTATTCATTTCAAATTATTCAAAATTTTTTTTTGGTATTTGCTTGTAGACATTGTGCAGCATTATAATTAGAAATAGCTGTGCATCAAAAGAAAGCATTAAAAAGTGAAATGACAGAATGAGAGAAACTGTAGCACATATAAATGACAAAGGGCTTGAATTTTTGTTTAAGTAGAAGAAGATGATTTATTTGAAGATGGGAAAGGAAGAAAAGAGAGATGACAGACAGCTACTCTGAACAAGTAGGGAGAATTCAAAGTAATTTGCTTCCACAGGGCTTAAATGTTAAACCCATAAAGAACTTCTACAAATTATTAAGGAAGACAACTTACTATAGTTTGGATCAAAGACACACCCTTAAAAGTCTCCTGTGTTCAAAGGTGACACTTGTGGAAGGTGATGAATCAGGAAGACACAAACATCATCAATGGGTCAACTAATTGCATAGCTGAACAGGCTATTTGGAACTGGGTACCTGTTGGAGGAGGTGGGTCACTGGAGGCATGACTTTGAAGGGTATATCTGTGTCTCTGACTCTTTGCCTATTCTTTGCTTCCTGGCTACCATGAGGTAAGCAGCTTTCCTTCACCATGCCCTTGTGCTTTATGACTTTTTCCATGGAGCCAGCCAACCATGAATGGGAACCTCTGATACCATGAACCAAAATAAATCCTTCCTCCTTTAAGTTGTCAGGTATTTTATCACACCAATGAAAAGCTATCCAATACACACCACAGAAATACAGATAAAAGACTTAAAAATAGGTACTTTACAAGAGACTCTATCCAAATGACTAATAACTATCTGGTCAATTTCAACTGTCATCAAAGATGTACAAATTAAAGCCACAATGAGATACTTCTACATATTTGCAGTGGTTAAATATCAACATAAGTGTTGATGAGGTTGCAGGTCAACTAGAACTTTCACATGATGGTGGGAATATTACTTAATACCACATTGGAAAACTTTTTGCAGAACCCAAATATGTGTACTCTATGACTTTGCAATTCCATTCTTAGGTGTACAGTTAAGAAATACAGACCCTGCATCAAAAGACATGTAGATAAATGTCAATAATTGATTAATCATAATGTTTTTGTAGTGGGGTGAATAATGGTCCCTCAGAGATATCTATAGCCAAATCTCTGGAATCTGTTAGTAAATTACTTTACACAGTGACAGTGTCTTTGTAGATGTGATAAAGTTGATGTTGAGATGGGAAATTATTCTGGATAATCCAAGTGGCCTAATGCCATCAAAAAGACCCTTAAAAAAGAAACACAGGGCTGTCAAAATTAGAAATGCATATGGAAGCAAAGTTCATAGAGGCGCAACAGTCTATATGACTGGATTTGTAAGATAGAGAAAGAGGGGCTGGGGATTTAGCTCAGTGGCCTAAGCGTCTGCCTAGCAAGTGCAAGGTCGTGAGTTCGATCCCCGGTACAAAAAAAAAAAAAAAAGAGAGAAAGACCATGAACCAACAATATATGTAGTCTCAAGGAGCTGTACAAGTCAAGGAAGTGCGTTCTCTTCTCAAACTTCCAAAAGCATAAAAATTCTGCAGCCCCACTTTAGACCTCTGAACTCCAGATAAGATAACAAATGTAATTTTTTTGTATTTATTTTTTATGGTACTGGAGAATGAACCTAGGGCTTCACATATGCTAGACAAGGCCTCTGCCACTGAGCTACCCCTTTAAATTTGTTTTTTTTTAGTCAGTTTTTGACTAAATTACCCAAACTGGCTTCAAATTCGCCACCCTCTTCCCTCAGCCTTCAGCGTAGTTGGGATTACAGGCACATCCTACCATGTTTGACTGAACGTGTGTTATTTTAACCCACTAAATTTGGGCTTGTTTGTTATAGCAGCAATAAGAAATGAACACATTCTCCAAACTGGGAATAGCCCAAATATCCACCCTGGGCAGAAAAATTACATAAATGGTGGTATATTTTTTATGATGAAAAGCTATATAGCAATTGCAATGAAGGATAACAATAAGATAAATTCTCACAAATTTCTCTAGCAAAGAAACAATATGCAAAAGAATACACACTATGCAGTTACATTTATACAAAATGTAAATATAGCATCTCCATCCCCGTGGTCTGTTTGGGTGATGGGTAGGTAGGAGGCATTCAGTTGTTAAACTGTCTACACTGTATGGGGGCCCCAGATGTGCTGGCTCACTGTCCTTCTGTAATTTGGCAGTGCTAACCATGGAATTAAGATAATTTGAATATGCACATTTGAAAATTCTTGTTTATTTTCCATTCTTGGCTTCTTTTGACAACATCTGTAATCAGAGGCAGTCCTCTGTAAAAGTGAACAATGGGATAGTAGAAGAAAAGACTTCCCTTTTGATTACCTTTCAGAGATGAATAATGGGCTAGGGAAGCTCACTGTTCTGCTTTCTTTATAAATTGCCAAGCAGGAAGCAGGGCTGAGGGTGGAGCTGGCACTTCCTCCCATAATAAGGGCTCCTTCAAGAAGGAATTTAAGGGAGTTTTGGCTGGTTTATAAGTCTTTAGTCCCAAGAATCATTGCTTAAGCTCTTGTAATTGAAAACTGCACAAATTATGGCTTTTGGATACAGACTGTCTCTTAGCAAAAGCTGGGACTGCTGCTCCTGAGCAGAAGTATGCAAAGCCACTGCAGATGGGCACATTCTACCTGAATCACCACATCTTAGAGGGACAAGTGACTAAGAATCTGAGAGCTCAGTCCCAAACTATTTAATGGAAAAGCAAGTTTGGAGAATGAATGTCAGTGGTCAGTGGGCAATGTAGACTTTCTGGTCTCTTCACACACAAGTGGCCAACTCTGATAAAACCCACATCTCATGTGGTACAAGGACTGAACTCTACCGAGCAGTCTCATCCACCTAATGCCACCTTTGGACTCCTGGGAATCTGCAGTGTACTCTTCTCAGGCTTACTCTCTCCCAGCCTGATTTATTCTAGAGAGTTCCACTTCCATTTTAGGGCAGAATCCACTAAAGAGCAGCCTAGATGTTTCTCTTGAAGATTTGTCAGCTTTCTTCTCTATTTAGACATCTTGAAAAATGTCATGTTATTCCACATGTTTATAGGAAGACTGCATAAATTTACCTGTTTTTCAAGATTTATTATCGACATTTACTATGATGCTAATCCTAGACAAATTGTAGTGTGAGTCAGTTTTCTCCAGTTTCCCACCCTGTCACTGAAGTCTCTGCCCTGTATTTTAAGACACACCAAACAAAATCCCTCTCCAAACAAAATCTGAAACTGTGACTGCCAAAAGTTATTAGCTCAACTAGTAACCTCTACCATTTTATGAGGTCCATTTTGAAGACAAAAGAATCATGCACCTAAATTGGAAGCTTTAGAAAACAGTAAACAATTGAGTTTATTGCTCAAAGAAGTTTTCCTGGTGCTTCAGAAATCACATTAAGTAGTCAAATGACAGTTGGTAGTGTTCCCTGCATTGCTATTTTAATATCTCAGAATTGGCAAATGGGGATTTAAAACAATAATGGCCATTGATTCATTAGCTGATTCAATTCTAGGTTATAGACATTACAAGTCCCCCTCAACCCTCAATAAAACAGAAAACCAATTTAAACACCACATTACCTAAATAACAAATCCTTCCTTATAAGCAAGAGTTATGTTTATAAATGGAAATGGTAGGGGTTTTTTTCTTATTCAATCCACTGAAGTGTCTACCACACAGCAAGCCAAACACTGTAAGCATGTGTTAACTTTGTTGGATACATATCAGAATATCACTACTAGTGAGTGATGTCTGTCTCAACAATGTGTTAACATACATCAGCAGTTTTATACTACATGTTTATATTAAGGGAGAAAAGTGCTTCAGAAAGATACCACCTTTTTTTTTTTTTTACTAAAATTGGACATAGTTTTTGAAGAAATTTTTTAAGATATTGATTTACCTGAACCAACCTATAACTCAACATTTTGTTACCAACTTGACATACTTTTGACCAGTCTTCCAAAATGCCACTAAACTTTAATCTTAAATTGACATTTACATTAGCAGTGTTTTTTTTCCCAATTGCATATTTTTAGCAAGAGTTTCTATTTTTTCTTGCTGTATTAGAAGTTTTAGGGGTCATGATAACACGAGTAAATATTTATACTTTGTTCAAAAGGTTATTTTTTAGCTTTCAAAGGTTTTCAAATGTATTACTGATTTTACCTGTGCACATATCCATGAAATAGCAAGAGGGATAAAAAGCTGGATGTTTGTCCCAGGGAAGGCTGCGGAGCACACAGGCTCCTCCTCTAAGCACCTAGTTTGAGATGATGGATGGAGAATGAGATGGGAAAACACAGATAGCAAGGAGCAATGGGGGTTTGTAGGGGTGCCAAGACATTGCTCTTTCCTTCCATTGCAGAGATGCTTTTAAATTCAGATTGTTCCTCATTGTTCAAGTGCCCATGTGCTTTTTGAACTAAAAGAAACTACTTAAGAGATGGAACAATCAGGGCACAAAAATTAGTGAGTTGTTGAACACTGCCTCCTTGATTTCTTGGCAAAACTTGGAAATCCTTCTGATTTCGAGTTTCAGTGGACTCTGGAAATCCATTCCCTCCTCTTTTCACTTGCCTCCTTTCCCAGTGTTTAGAGCTAGGTCCGTTACAATGAATGTATATGTGTATACATGTATCTGTCTGTAGTATACATATTTATATTTCAAAGGGAAAAATAATCTTACAGTAAGTTGTTTAGGGTCAGCTGATACCTACTATAAATAATGTGTGTACTTTGGCAGATCATGAGTGGATATAAATGAAACACTACTCACCCTCAAGATGGTGTATGGCCCTCAAAAGTCCTATCAGAGTACACTGCTAGAATAAATCATGTCCTCTGCTGTCAGGGGGCATCCTGATAAACAATCTGATGTACGAATTTACCATTGAAGCTATTAATGCCCCTTAGAGTGATGATTTAGCTGGGGTATCAAGTAGTGTTAAAGTTTTATAGCTTTTCACACAATAATCCCATTCACTCTTGGGATCTGATCCTAATAAATATTTGTGTTAAACTACATACTTAATGATACTGACTGAAGTAGAATCTGTAAGGAGGGATGGGTGTGATAAAAGAAAAACAGAAATTATTTGGTATTAGTAGAATAGCTACATAAATCATAGCATTTTATCCTGTAGAATTTTATGTTGTCATTTAACATTGTAATTATCTAATAACATTAGGAAAATGTTGATAACATTAGGAAAATGTTGATATCATAATGTTAAGTGGGAGCAACATTTTCCTAATGTTATCAACATTTTCCTAATGTTATTAGATGAGAGGTTCCTTCAAAATTCTATTTTATGTAATTTAATGGAGATTTTATGATAAGTAAAAATAAAATGAAATACTACATTGGAACTACTTACTAAAGGGAGACTCTAAGAAAACCAATTGTCAGTCTCAGATTTTTTTTGACTCTGGTTACTTTTGCATTTAAGGACCAAATCCTCTAAGCATTTAAGGGCCAAATCCTCCAAGCAGGAAGTTAAAGGTGGTAGAAGTTGTAGTTAATTTTTCAGTGAGTAAGGAGAGGCTTTATCAGCAGATGATGTATTTTAATACATCATCATATTTTTCTCTCCAGTCACATATGCTAGTGACCTCAGGGTTAACTGTAGGGCACACATGCTCCACATACCAATGTTTTAGTGGAGGACACACCATCTGTACAAGTGGTTCCATAAGATCATAAGGAATTGAAAAGTTCTCATTGCACAGTGGTCTCTAGCATAACATGCTACTTGTGTGTGTTGTAATGCTAGTGGAAACGAGCCTGCTGCACTATAAAAGTCTTATAAAAGTACAGCACATTACAGCTACATACACTGCATAATACTTGGAAATGATACTGCAGGAAATATTACCAGTTTAGGTATGTACTATACCTTTTATCATTATTTTAAGGAACATTTCTATTTATGAAAAAAAAAGGTACTGTAAACTAGGCGTGGTAGTACAAGCCTATAATCCCAGTAATTTGGGAGGCTGAGGCGGGAGGATTGAAAATTCAAACTCAGCTTGGGCAATTTAGTGACTTGGGGAGAAGTTCTCTCAAAAAATGATACAACAACTGGAGATATAGCTCGTTGGGGAGGCCCTGAGTTTAATGCCCAGTGCTGAAAAAAAAGTTATAAAACAGTGCACTGCATTACACCAGCAGCCACCTCACAGTCACGCTTCATGGCATCATGTTAAAGTGACCGACCTCTAACATCTGTGTGTGTAATATGCTCTTGAAACACAACTGTTTGTCGATGCAGCTCTCAGAATGCATCCTTTTTATTCAGTGCTAAGAGACTGAACTATTGTACCCTTGTAAGTCCTTTAGCAACAAATCCTAGAGGAACTATTTCTAACGGACCAATCCCATGATAAATATCACGTTAAGTCCAAAGCTCACCTTCTGGTCAAGAAACAAACCCAGTGAATGCCACAGTAATACAAAATATGGATTATTGAGATGCATTTTGTGTTGAAGTAGACAACACAGGCAGTAGAGTACAGGGAGAGGGGACCATGGATAGTGTGACTGAGGTCATCTGGGGAACTAAAACCTTGAAGTTGAGACAGATCTTCTAGAAAGAGAGATGCAGAGAGCATTCCAGGAGAGTGTGAAAGCCACATGCTACATGTCCCAGGCACGGTCAGTTCAAAGGCAACAGACAATCTGACCAAGGCTTTGAAAAGAAGGAAAAGACATTAGCTTGTACCCCATTACACTTAGCACAAAGTGACCTTTAGTGAACACTGAATAATTGATACTGCCTGACTAAATGAATCAACTACTCACAGAATAGCAATCGGGGAAGGGCTTGAAGAACTTGACCCAAGGTTGCACAGGTAACACAAGAGGAAAGAAGAAAATTTCAAATGCGTGTGGTCCTGGAATGAATAGAAAATTGGAAATGGGTGTGGAAGATAGTTCTAAGGTCGAAATGTGGGAAACTGGAAAAGTAGCTAAAAATCACCTAAGAAGAAGCCTTTTGTTATTCCATCACTAAAGCAGACTGATCCTCTCAGTTCAGCCTCTTAACTCACAAAGTGAAATGAAAGAAGTACAAACACACAAAAATTTATTACAAGGCCACATGGGACCAAGGGAAATGAGGAAGATGGAAAAAATATCTCCAAGATACATAGCTCGAGCTGCTCAGGAAGGGTGAGGAATCGTATTTTATGGAAATGAAAGGGTCCCAGAAGACCTTAAACGTCATAAACTATATGAAACACAATTCATGCTGCCTCCTGGTAGAGCTATTTCTTTGTCCACTCTCTGTTTGTAGTCTCAAGCTACAAATCCTGAAGGGAAAACTAGCACTGAAACAACTGATTAAATAAATTTAATTAACTTGGAAAACATAAACAGGATCTCCTGGGACTTCATTCTGTTTGGCTCGGCTTTCAAGACACTTGTCATATAGCACCTTGCTTTCTGCCCTTACTGTGCTGCTCTGGTCGCTGCCTGTGTTTTCCAGTGCCTGCAGTCCTGACGCACACCTATGTCTAGAGAGTTCTTACACAGCCAAAGGGGCGTTCTCCATAAAACACTGAGCGAGCTATACAGAGCTAAAAGCCAGCCATTGGCAGACATAGGCCTGTCTTATAGGGTGAAAACCAGTCCATTTTTTGTTTTCTGACCCACTGGAATACTTACTACAGTCTTTTTTCTGTTCTGCATAGATTTGAATCCAAGTGAAGGTTATAAGTATAATGGGCAAGTCAGAGGCCATAAATCTCTGGGATGTACTAGCTCAGTGCTTCTCAGGGTGTGAGCAAGGTGACAGTCTCAGCCTCACCTGTTAAGGTACTGGGAAAGCAGATTTGCAAGTCCACTTCAGACCTATTGAATCAGGATCTCTGCAGTCAGTGTCAAAAATAATGTTTTAGCGAACCTGCGATGATTTGACTAGACAGCTCCAGCTGAAGTTTGACACTCACTGGTCTACTGTCTAGATAACTAAGACTACTTTTTATATTAAGAGCAAACAAGTTGATAATTTACTTCTGCTTTAATCATATTTTGTGAGGCGCTTACCCTATTTCAGATACTCATCACCATTCATGACTGGTCTGGGGTAATGAGCAATGCAGCCAAGGATTCTGCTCTTGGATAGGGTTTTCAGATGAATATGCAATGCCCAGTTAAATTTGAATCTCAGATAAACAATGAAAATAATTATTTAGTATAAGTATGTCCCAACTATTGCATGGAACATACTTATACTAAACTTATTTTTTGTATATATGAAATTCAAATTTAATTGGATGTTCCATATTTTTACATGCTACATTTGGCAACTCCACATTAGTGGTACTTACATTTTAGTGGACAATGAGTGCACTAACATGTGCAATACAGTAATGGTTTTCAATGATATGTAAACTAATAAAATAAAACAGGGTTAGGGTTGTAGCTCAGTTATTGCATACTGAACATGTGTAAGATCCTGGGTTCAATCTCTAGTACCACAGGAAGAAGGAAGAAAAAGGAAGGAAGGGAAGAGGGAAGGAAGGAAAAAAACCTAATATGAGTGGTGTGGGATAGCCTGGTTGGGAATGTTTCTCTAGAGAGTTGAGAGCCAGCTACATGTAGGTCCAAGGGAAGAACTTTCCATATGAAAGGAACATTTAGTGCCACATCCTTAAGGTAAAAAAGATTTTAATATGTGTGTCTAAGAACTAAAGAAAAATCTGCATGGAGCCAGGCATGGCAGCGCATCCCTGTAATCCCAGCACTTGGGAAGCGAGGCAGGAGGATCACTGTGAGTTTGAGAGCAGCCTGGGCTACAAAGTGAGCTCAAGGTCAACCTGAACTGCATAGTGAAACTCTGTCTCAAACAAACAAATAAACAAACAAATCTGCATGGATGAGAATGGGGACAGAGATAGATGGGAAGGTCAATTAGGGAGGCCTTTGTAGGTGGCAGAAATGAGATTTATTCTCTTATTGGAGATTTTTAACCACAGAAGTCCCTCAGAATGGGATTTGCCTTTTTATGTGCCATGCTAGCTTCTGTGAGGAAAATGGTTTGCAGAAGAGGTAAGAGTAGGAAGAAGACAGATCAGGTAAAGAAGGTTATGGAGGTCCTGGGAGGAGGTGACAAATGTGAGGATAGGCAGTAGTAATGGATATGGGAAGAAATGGGCAAATTAAGAATGATTTTTTAGAGGAATTGATAGGACTAACTAATGAACAGCATGTGGAAGGTACAGGTTAAGGGAAATGACATGTGCAATGACACTTTTTATTAAGGAAAACTGTTCCTTTTGGGGGAGGTTGCATTTAAAATATCTATTAACTGTTCAAGTTAGTATGTTGAATGCATATCTGAATATACCAAGCCACAGTAGCAGAGATTTCAAAGCTAGAGATACAAATTTGGAAACTAGAAGCATGTACATGGTATTAACTATGTAACTGATTAGTAACTATGTAACTGATAACTATGTAACTGATTACATATGTAACATATGTAACTATGTAACTGATGTAACTATGTAACTATGTAACATTAACCATGTAACTGATCCTTAAAAAAGGAAAGGTTTATGTAGCTCACGGTTTGTAGAAGTTTCAGTACATAGCTGGCTGGCTCCAAGGCAGGGTGGCTTCTCCAAAGAGGACCGTTCATAGTGGGCAGAAAGTGGCAAAGCACCAAGGCAGGAAAGAGAATACTCTTTCTGTTCCTTATAGTGTATGCAGGCTGCTTGCCCTAGGGTGGGCACTCACATTTAATCTTAGGCAGAGCTGTGCTAAATCAATCAGTGGAGTGATTTACTAATCACACACCCTTAATCCCAGTATCACACACTCTAGATTCAGTCTCCTCTGAAAAAGACCTATAACCAAGTGAGGCTTTGGGGGCAGGCATATCCAGACACAAACCATAACAATTATCTAGCAAAACCATTGTAGATAAAGAGAAAATGGACTGGAACCAAACTCAGGCACTCCCATACTTGAGGTCAAACCACAAAAGAGGAGCCAACAAAGGAGGATACAACACAAAAACAAACAACCAAACGTCTTAAAAGCCAAAAATAAAAGCCCAAGAGGAAGTAAGAGTGGCCAGTTGTGCTAAGGAACCAAATATAATACAAAAATGTGACCACTGGATTTATAGCATGGAAGTCATTGCAATTTTGAAAAGAACAGTTTTAAAGGAAACACAAAATCATAATCCTATCAAGAATAGATCAAGAAAGTGAAGAAATGAAAAAAGATGAGGCACCCATTACAAAGAACTCCTTGGAGTTTTACTACAAAAAGAAGAGAAGCAGGATGGATAGTTGCAGAGGATTTAGGATCAAAAGAAGAATTTTTTTAAGTAGTGGAAAAGCTACAATTTATTTCCTGTTGATTGGACTAATCCATTAGAAAGAAGGAAAATGATGCAGTAGACAGAAGAGAAAATTATAGGAGTGAAGTCTTTGAGGAATAAGACAGGAGAAGATTAACAGCAGCAGGGGAGTATGGCGGCCTTTTGATGTGAATAGGAACAGCTTATCCTTTATAATAAAAAGGAAAGCAGGGTACAGATATAGGTGCAGGTAGAGTTTGGTCAGGGCCTAATGAGGAAGTTCTAGGCAATAGTATTTTTTATTCAACATCAGCATCATAAAATTGTGCATATGTTTATTTTATTGTAGTTCTGTGTGTATGTTTTAACAATGTCTATTACCATTTCTATTTAAATTGAATTTGATCACAACTGAAGTGGATGCAATTACAAATTATGAGTATATCATGACAATTCTGGATATATTTCTGCCCCATTTGGCTTTTTGAAAAATTGTGGTTAAAGCCATATAACATGAAATCTACTCTCATAACAAATTTTTTTTTAATTTTATTTAAAGAGAAAAAAAAAACCAAAACAGAATAAAGGATAGCAACAATACAGAATTCCAAGGAAAAAAGGAAAAGAACAACAACAAAAAAAACCTAAGAAATTATTACTTGACAAATTACATACTGACTTCTTGGAAATAGTTGTTCAAATTACAAAGTTAAAACATGTAAAGTAGACATTCAAACAGTGAGACTTTTAACAGTTCTGCTCCATGATCTGACAAAAACAGCAATATGGTCCTCCATCTTACCCACTCAAATATACATGCAATTATATCAAAAGGGTAAAGTTAAACACAACAAAACAGAACAAAGCGAATCACAAGAAAGCAATGTAAGAGACATAAATTTCAAAACTAGACAATCAGAGATATTCATTCTCTATCATATTGACTCTTGTTTTCTTCCAAATAGTTGTCCATATTGTCACATACAGGGAATTCACATGAAACAACATAGTATGGAATTGATCTGAGCAGGATGAGGAGGGCGTTTGGGGTCTTCAAGACCAGACAATAGGGAAGCCAAGAATGGCTGTCATAGTGTCTCTCATTCTCCTCAAAACAGCTGTCCATACCTTCATGTGTGTTAAACTTAAACAAAACAAAACAAGCTAAAATCACTTTGAACAAAGAGTGATAGTTTTGCTGGATTTCACATCATGACATTATGGAATCAGCATTGGGTACGGTAGTGTCTCTTTTTCTTCAAAGTAGTTGTTCATTTCAACATGTGTTATATAGTTGGTTCTTGTAAACTGTTTATAAGCTCTACACATGCATGAGTCTACATGTATATCTATCATTTCGCGTGTTGATGCTTGTCCCTGAGAACTGCTGGGCTCCCCGACCTCCGACTTCAGTGCGGCTGCGGTGGGAATTCACGGTGCCTCTGGGTGAGTCGCGTGCAGGGCCGGTCCGGGTGAGCCACCCACAGGGCTGTTCAGCTCCACGCTCCAGCCGCTCAAGCCAGTTGCATCAGTGCAGTTCGGTTGTCAGGTCAGTCCTGGGCAGGAATTCAGGCAGGTCAAGGAGGGTGCCGTGCTCGCTGATCTTAGCTTCACTAATGGTAGCCCCAGAACCTCATGTTCAAGCAACCGGGTTTTTTTCACTTTAGTTTCTTCCTGGGTTGAGAGAGTTCATCTCTCTCTGTTTGGGTCTCTCCAGGGTGTTCTATTCTGGCATTTAAGCTGTCTCTCTCAGAGAGGGTCCCTCTCCTGCTACCTACCAGTCTGCCATCTTTGGAAACTCCTCATAACAAATTTTAAGTGCATAGTTCAGCATTGTTAACTGAACGCACACTCAGCACAGCAAGTCTCTGGAACTTCTTCACCTTCCATGAATGAAACTCTGCGCCCATTGAGTAGCAATACCTCGTGTCTCCTTTCCTTCACCCAGCCCGACAACCACCATTCTACTTCCTGCTCCAAGAGTTTCATTACTATAGGTATCTCATATGAAAGGAAACATGCAATATTTGTCCTCCTGTGATTGGCTTGTTTCACTTAGCATAATGTCCTCGAACTTCACCCCAGTTGTAGCTTATGATATAATTTCCTTCTTTTCAAAGGCTGCATAATATTGCATTGTATGGGTATATCACACTTTCTATAGCCGTTCATCCATCAGTGGACATTCAGACTGTTTCCATTTCTTAGCTGTGTGACTAATACTGCAATGAACACAAGAGTACAAGTATCTAAGAGTCAGTTTTCAATTATTTCATATAAATATCCAGAAGTTGCTGGATCACATGGCAGTTCTATTCTTCATTTCTTGAAGATCTATAGAGCTATACTAGCTCTATACTAGCTCTATAGCATTTTACAATTCCATCAATACAGTGAACAAGGGTTCTAGTTTCTCAATCGACATTCTCACCAATTCTTGTTTTCTGGGGGGTTTTTCTTTTTTTTTTTAAGCAATAGCCATTGTAGAAGACACAAGTTGATATTTTGAGGTTCTGATTTGCATCTTGCTGATAATTAGTGATGCTACACACCTTTACATACACCTGTTGTGTTTCCTTTTCAAGTATTTTGCCCAATTTTGAATTATGTTGTTTTTTTGTTTGGAATTCTGGCTGTATTTTAAGGTATAAGCTCCCTATTAGATATATGGTATACAGATATTTTCTCTTATTCTGTAGGTTTCTTTTTCACCTCATCAGTTGTTTCCTTTTCAAAAAGCTTTTATGTTTCATGCAGTTCCACTTATCTATTTTTGCTTTTGTTGCCTGTGCATATAGTGTCATATCCAAATGGTCATATCATTGCCAAGACCATTTGGTTTCTTAATAGTAGTGAGAGCACTTTTTGTCTCATAGTGCAACAATCATCCAAAAATTATATTTAAATTATCTCTGAAAATAATTATACTATTTTTAATAGCAACTTTTGAAGCTGAATTTACAAAATGAGCAATAATATCACACACTTCATCTTTGGCAGAATGAACCTCTTTACATTGATTCCATAAATTATTTGGAGAAAAAAAAGTCATAATTTGGCAGACCTGCTTTTCTTTTTGAAACATGTGATGACATTATCAAACCACCATCACTAACCATTTTCAAAGCTCTGTTGCTATAATGGAGCCAACATAAATAACTATCATCTCATTTTTCCTATCTACAAGAAATAAAAAAGCAAAATTAGGAGAAGAATTATTTGAAACAAACAAAAAGTCAAACTCATGGAATGACAGCTGCATGTAGAAAATCATTGTCTTTGGAAAAGGTACTTAAAGTAACTCCTTAAAATAAATACTAGCTTTTGAAAGTGATTGCAATAATTCTTCAGATCTGTGCCTTCTGGTGTGCATGTGGTCAGTAATAGAATGACAGCTCCCATGGAAGATGACAACTGTAACAAACTTTGCACCCAAGCAGGCACTCATCAACAGCTCTCATAGTATTTAGACTTTCTGTTTTAATTTTTGCATGCAACATGTGTTTACTTAATAATTTTCATTTATTACTCATGAAAGCTTACTGCAAAATCAAAAAGCATTTTTTAAAAAATGAGGCCTAGCATGGCATAGTGGTGCAAGCCTATAATCTCAGCACTCAGAAGACTGAGGTAGAAGGATTGCTGTGATTTTGAGACAAGCCTCTTGGGCTACATAGTGAGTTCCAGCCCAGGCTAAACTACATAGTGAGATCCTCAGGAAAAAGCCTTTCAGTTCACGCACATATTTCAAATAAACTACAATTAAGCTTCACAGTGAGGTCCGTAGTAGAATGGTCTGATGCAGAAAGGAAATGCAGGGGCAAGGTTTCTTTCCTGCTGTCACCTGAAACCAAAGAAGTTGTCTGTCGCAAACCATTCACTTCTGTTATTAGTAAATGCTTTGTATGACAATAAGGAACTAGAAAGGATCAAGGAGAGAAATAAATGGATTATTGCTGGTCGACTTTCAGATTTAGCCACATGGCATGGTAAAGCAAGAAGTCTGCTTACTCTTTGCTGCCACATGCTGCTGGACTTCGTCATGGTTGGAGCGCTGAGTGTGAAGTTGAGATCTTCTCAATCCACCTATCCTGACAGCTTCTTTTACAGCAACAGTCAACACTCTTTTAAAAATGAAAGGCTCAGGCATAGTGGCACATGCCTGTAATCCCAGGTATTCAGTAGATGGAGGCAAGAGAATCTCAAGTTTGAGGCTATCCTGAGCAATGTAAGGAGGGAGAGAGCGGGAAAGAGACAGACAGACAGACAGACAGACAGACAGGGAGACAGAGAGGACAGAGAAACACAGACACAGACAGAGAAGAGAGAAAGAGAGAGAAGGAAAGAAAGAAAAAGAAAGGAAGGAAGGAAGGAAGGAAGAAAGAAAAAGAAAGAAAGAAAGAAAGAAAGAAAGAGGAAGAAAGGAGGAAAGAAAGAAAGAAAGAAAGAAAGAAAGAAAGAAAGAAAGAAAGAAAGAAAGAAAGAAAGAAAGAAAGGCTCAGGATGCTAGGACAACAAGCAGGCCTCCCTTGGCAAACCAGACAATGGTCAACCCCTCTCTAGTCACATACAGAACTTTTGTTCTATGACTTTCCTCTACCCTCATTCTGAGAGTCCCGTCTGCCTCTTATTAGTGTTGGATCATCTATTTTCTGTGACCATAGTTACCTGTTTTTTCATTTATACCCTCGTTTTTGTGTAGCGCCATCTCTACCCAATACCTTCCCTTAAAGTGGCGTATGGGTATAAAATTTGTGAGACAACCTGGCCTGTTTGGAAAGGTATTTAATCCTCCTTCATATGTGGTTGATGGCTTGACTTTTCATCTAGGATGAAAATAGATTTCCCTTTCCTGGCTGACAGCTTCCAGGGTTGCTGTTGAGACTGATGATGATGCTGGTTCCTTGTATCTCATCTGCATGCTCTATATGAAAGCTTTTTAAATTAAAAAACATTTCCAAAGTCAGATGTAGTGGCCCATACCTTTAATCCCAGCTGCTCAGAAGGCTGAGTTGAAGGATCTTGAGTTTAAGGCCAGCATGTACAATTTAGCAAAACTCTATCTCAAGATTAAAAAAATGTAAAAGGTCAGAGCCCATGCTCAGTGGTAGAGTGTTTCCTAGCATGGACAAGGCCCCGAGTTCAATCCCTAGAGTGGAGCTGGGGTGGGAGAATGTAACCTACTGTTTTTAGATTTCACAATGTTATAGCTAGCTTGCTGTGTTTTTTTTTTTTTAATAATCTGGGAAGTTTTTTTAGGGGGGGGGGGGGGATTGAACTCAGGGCCTCACACTTGCCAGGCAGTCACTGTGTTTTCAGCTGTACTCCCAGCCCTTATAATCTGGGAAGTTTTAAAATCTAGTTGAAGGAAACTATTTCTAAAGCAGAGGTCCCCTATTAGCTACAAAATGCATCCTTCCTACTTTCTCACTAACAGACTATCTCTACGGGAGACGGCAATTTGCCTAACTAAAGTGTCCCAGCCTCCTTTGTTGGTAGTTGAGGTCATGTGAACCAGTTTTGTCTAATGGGATACAAACAGAAGTCACAGTTGGCATGAATGGCTTTGCTCCCCTTCTTCCTCCTTATCCTTCTACCTACCTGCCACAACCAAGGTGGGAAATAGGAGAATGAGAACAAAACAAGTGTCCCAGCCCAGAGGCAGAAAGAACCTGGATCTCTGCTGACAACTTAGGGGCCATGTACCTGCTGACTACCCATGTTGTAATAAATATAAAATCAATAATTTGTCTAAACAACTATGGCTTGGGTGTGCAATTCTACACAGTCAGACTCAAGTTCTGACACAATTTATTTGATCCTATTTCCTTTGAGTTTCCTTGTTCCCTCATTCCCTCCTCTTAGTTGGAGGTTAAAATGCTCTAAATTGACCTTCTGTATTAATCAACATTTTTCACTGGGACAATACCTGATGATAGTAACTTTAAGAAGGAAAGGTTTATTTTGGCTCAATCTATGGTCACTAGCTATATTACTCTGCACCCGAAGTGAGGCATAACATTAAGGTGGCAGAGGCCAGTGGCCCAAAAAGATTGCTCACCTCCTAGCAGTCAGGAAGCAGAGGGAAAGCAATAAACTGTAAAGGAGCTGGGGGTAGGGGTCGTATATATCCCAACATCACAGCCCTGTGATCTACTTCCTTCATCTAGGGTTCTCTCCTCTTTCCATCACATCCCGAGGACATTAGATTATGGTCTCATCAATGGATTGACCTGTGGATAAAGTTCGAGTCCTTATTCAGTCATTTCCTGAAAGTCCATCAATGATGAACTAATCAAGTGCCCTCAATATATGAGTCTTTGGGGGACACTTCATGTTTATACCATCATACTCTCTAATCCTCTTCTGTCTTTTATTCTGATTTTCTCTTCTCTATCTTCTCACCCCTTGCTGAATTTTTTCATCTCTGCAAATCCTTTTTTTATGAATGCGTTGAGATATCATTCACTTACTGTACAACTCACCCACTTAAAGTGTACAATTCATGGCTTTTAGTATCTTCACAGTTGTGCAACTGTTGCTACACTCAAGTTTAGAACATTTTCATCACCCTGAAAGAAGTCCCATACCCTTCATTTATTACCCTTAAATCTCCCTCTTGCAGCCCTAAACAACCACTAATCTACTTCCTGTCCTTATGGGTTTGCTTACTCCAGAAATTTCATATAAAAGGAATAACAAAATATGTATTTCTTTTGTTTCTGGCTGCTTCTGCTGATAGTTTCAAGAGGTGTCCATGTTGATGCATAAGTTAATGCTCTGTTCTTTTTTATTAACTGATTAATATTCCATTGGATGATAGTACAACTTTTTCACATTCTCTGATTTTACTTCTTTTCATAGAATGCTATGTGTGTACCATGGATATATTATCTTCTCAACCTTTGTGAACTCATTAATCTTTTTTTCTGAGATCATCTTATTCTTTCACTATTTCCTTTGAACTCCCTTTCCTCACTGATCTCTGGCTTTCATACTAGCAGCCTTCCTCAAGTGTGTGGTGATCTTTGTTCATCAAATTGCTGACCAGCAGTTCAGGGCATGTGTTTGGGGCTTGCCACTTGGTAGGCCTCCCCATAAGATGACGAAGGGAGCACCTGGCTTTTTCTTTTGAGTTACCCATTTCAGCCACTTGTTCCAAGGAGCACCATTCACGTTGCAGTCTGCTGAGTGCTGGCTCTGGAGTTCTGCAATGCAGCCGGCCTGCAGGGAAGAAGCAGTGTGCCAGTACTGCCACAAGGGGTAAGGTGGAGATGGTGGTAGTCTATCGAATTTGAGTTCCAGGAGTCATAGTGAGTTCAGCAAAGCTTTGCATTCTTGCTGTCCTTTATGCCTCATGTACTCTGGATCAGAGACTCTCTGGCTTACCTTCTTTGGATAGAAAAATCTTCTGTTTCCTGCTGGATGGTAGAAAAGCGATAGCTTCTGTGTGGGGGGTGAAGGGAAAGATCTGGGATCTGGTTCCTTCTTATGCAGACTTGGGCAGAGGCCCTTGTTTTCAGCCCCTGTCTACTCTCTGGATTCAGAAATGTCTGGAGCTTCCAGTTCCTGAGAATTTTGAGGATTTGTGGTGGACTTAGTCTGCTTTCTATTGGCACCTCCAATTGTAAACATTTAGTAGAGTGGGAAAAACTTATACTAAATTAGATGCTGTTGTGATTTCAATCTAAAATGTCCCTCAAAGGCCATATGCTGAGGATTTGGTTGGCAGCTGATGGGCTTTTGGAAGGTCATTGGTTCATGAGGATTCCAACTTCATCAGTGGAGTAATCCAATGATGGATTTAGAGTAGACCATTGTTGAGACCTGTATCCTGTCCTTAGCCCCTTCCTCTCTTGTTTCTCTCACTTGCTCTCTCTCATGTCTGTCTGTCTGTCTGTCTCTCATTCCTCTCTCACTTGTTTCTCTTTCGCTCCCTCTCCCTCTATCTCTCTCTCTCTCCCTCTTTCTCCCTCTGTCTCCCTCTCTCTTGGTTCTCTCTCCCTGCCACACCCTTCAGCCTTGATGCACTATTTCACTACAGGCTCAGAAACTGAAGCCAGCCAATCCACAATGGGCTGAAACCTCTGAAACTATGAAACAAAATAAACCTTTCCTCCTTTGTTTTTCTCAGGTATTTTGTCACAGAGACAGAAAGCTAACACAGATGCTGTTTGTGAAAACACCCTACTTCTTCCAAAACTGTGCTGACATCTTTTGTATCTCCTCAGGTCTTCATATCTTCTTGTTTTATGTCTCTGCAGCTATCTTAATGAGTTTAGAGAGAGAGTAGAAATGTCAGCTTGCATTTGATTCACAGAGCTAACTGCAGAGTGATAGTTTTAGATGAAAAAGGATGCTTAGGTGAGTCCTTAACAGCATCTATCTCAATCTTTTGGCTAGGAGCCACAGCCTTAAAAAAAAAAACAAAAAGCAAGTCATGAAGCAAACCATTAAAATATTTTAGTTTTATTTTATCTAGAGATGCCTAAGCTGAAATAAATATCCAAAAGAGCTATTAAGTTTCCTCCTGAATGACCAGTAAGGCAGCTGCATACAATTACAAGAGTAAAGCACATTCACTCCACTCAGAACCATCAGATTCCCTGTCCTTTGTCTTTCCAAGCCATTATCTTTCCATTAGGCCATGATGCTTCTCACTGATGCAGCTGCTACTGCTGTTGCTATTACTGCTGATGACGATGATGGGAGCTGACACTTACACAGCAGTTATATGTCCAACCACTTTACATATTTCAACATTTTAACCCTCACAACCGTAAGTTCCTACAGTTACTATTATTGTCCCCAAGAGACTAATATGAGAAAAAGCAGCTAGGTAACTTGCACATGTTCATGCAGCCAGAATAGTTCAAATAGAATAAATAGTTCACAGCTTAAATAGAATAGGATGGTTCCAATCCAGGAATTAAACCAAGACAATCCCTTTAGAGTCTTTGCACTTAAAAATGCACTATGCATCATAATTGAATTTTTGTCACCTCACAACATCTAAAGCATTTTCACATGATCTCATTTGATCTTGAAGTTCCATTTTATAACAGAAAAGTGAAGTTCTTTTGTCATATGCAAGATCTGTTCCTATTTTGCTTAGTGATAACATCAGTGTACTGAGTTTAAGGTTTATGATACTTTTCAGTCCTCAGCTAACTCATTCACTGGTTCATTTTGATAATTATAAACGCTCATCTCAACAGAATCCCATGAAGAGGCCTTATAAAAGCAACATGGATACTCAAGTACAAGCTATAAATTGTTGGCTTAAAACTCAGAAAATATGAGTCATGGTGAGTAGGTGCATAGGCTATCCCACAAATGCTTACTGTTACCACAGTAACTGCAGCACTCTGAGCGGGCACTGGACAGGAGCCCACATGAGGAGCAGGAGTCTAAGGGTGTCGGCTGCACCTCCCACTGGAGGGACAGGGCAGGAGGTGCAGAGACACTTAGGAGGGCTGGATGTTTAAAAAATAAAAACTGGATGGCAATAGTTTGTACATATGGCTCCATATAACCAAACATGAGAAAATTAAAATTTGCCATTTAATCAAAGAGATTTCCTGGACTAGCTGATATTTTCATATCTAAGATTCATGAGACATCCAGTTCCTAATCTTAACAAAGGTGAAGAGAGTTGGATGACAGGCCTGAGGGAATACCATGTCCAAATAAGGCTGATTTCTCCCAAAGAATTCTTCCTTTCTCTCTAGTCATCAGAGCACTAGTTTTATTGTTAACCTCCAGACCTTAGTTAGAAGCTATTTTGTCCCAGGGTGACATTAGAAGAGTCTCACATTCTGAGCTAATGCAATCAATCATCTTTAATGAAGCCTTTTGAGTTGTACATGTTTCCAAAATAGAGATCTTTTTAGCATAAAACATTTGCAAACTTGATTGAGGATAAAAGCTGGGCATAATCCTGCTTTAGTTGATGAATTACAATAATTATAACCATATTAATCATTCATTCAGTTATTCATTTATCTCCTTTTTGCATTCTAAGAATTATGTGAGGGCTTCGAATGTGGATTTGTTTGTTTGAGTCCACAAATTTCCTGGCTCTTCCACAATTGTAGACGAGTTAAAACTTTCCTATGTGGAAGGCTGGTTTTTCTTGTTATACTGAGAAATTATTTTATATTTTTTCCTGAGAGAAACTACACAGGTCTTACAATACAACCTGCTTCTTAGTCACAAGACACCCCCCCAACTTATTATCAGAAGAGCTTAAATTCTAGAAGCTTCTTGATGACTTGATCAAAAGCTGGGTCAGGGCTTGAGGTTCAACAAGCCATTGTGGTTTTTATCTAGACACCCCCCCACACACACACACAAAACCTTACATGGTCATAGGTGAGGCTTTTTGGAGGTGACTGGATCTAGTATGTGTGGTCTGGGATTAACGATGTGATGCTGGGATTAAGGGTGCCCCACTTTGGGTATGGGTGCTGCCTACCCTAAGGGCAAGTAGGCTGGATAGAATATAAGTATCAGAAAGGGCTGCTGCTGTGACTTGGTGCTGCTGCTTCTGCTGCCCTCCTGCCTTGAAATGGACTATTTCTCCCCTATAATGCCCCTCTGCCATGCCACCCTGCCTTAGAGCCAGCCAATTGTAGACTGAAACCTCTACAAAACTGTGAGCCAGAATAAACTTTTTCTCTTTTAACTTTGGGTTTTGAGTCTTTTGTCTCATTAACAAGAAAAGCAATTAAGACAATACCTTGTAGCCACAATGTTGGGAAATTCTACTACCTTCTATTATCTATGAATAAACAAAACCCATTCTTTTTTCCAATATTTTTTATTAATGCATACTAGAATAATACATATAGAACAATAAAGTTTGTTTTGGTATACTGACACATGCATATGGTTATTTTTTTACCCCATTATCTTCCTTTCTCTATTTTCTTCCCTACCCTGACCCCTGTCTCCACCTCTAAAAATTTACCTTCTAATTTCCAGTTGTCTCTTCAAAAGATTTGTAACTTGAGTTTGAAACAAACCATTGGAAAACAGTGGCCATTGCGGGCACCACAGCGCTGCTCTAGGGCAGACAGCATTACTCATTGATGAGTCATTACTGTGGTTCAGGTCATCTATCAATCCTCACAATACCATCGGTCACAACTCTGTGTCTGCCCAAGGGAAGAAGAAGTCTTAGGATCAGATGACTTGCTCAAGAATCTTGCGGTGGGCAAGGGGTTAACCTGACAGAGCCCCGCTGCCTGCTGCCAAGAAAGTGAACTGAGCTAAGCCCCTGAACATCAATAAGACAGCCATTCTCATGGGTCTCAGGCTCTTCTCTCTTTGTTAGAGCAGGCTAGAGTGTGCATTAGTTTCTACTAGTGCTATAATAAACCACCATGAACTTACTGGTTTAAAGCAGAAAAAACTGGTTTTCTTACAGTTCTAGAGCTCATGAGTGCCAACTGCTTGTTGTAAGGCTAAAATCAAGTTGTCCTTCTGGGTTCTGCAGGGAAGGAGCTTCCCTTCCCTTTTCTGCTTTGGTAGCCACCTACATTCTTTGGCTCATGGCTGCTTCTGTCTTCAAAGCCAGCAATCACATCGCCCAACCTCTACTTTCTGAGTTCATTTCCTTCTCTTTCTTCCTTTCTTTCTTTCTCTTTTCTTTCTTTCTTGCCTCTCTGTCTTCTAAACACCTGTGATTTTAAAGCTGGATAATCTAGGCTGGGGATTTAGCTCAATGGCAAAAGCACCTGCTTGGCAAGCACGAGATTGTAAGTTTGACCCCTAGTACCAAAAAAAACAAAAAAACAAAAAATTTGTATAATCATAATGGTCTTATAAAAAATCCCGAACTTAATCTCCAGAAAATTCCCCCTTGAACTGACATATTCACAATTTTTAGGGATTTGGACAGGGACTATTTGAGGAAGGAGCAAAATTTTGCCCACCATAGAATTTCTTTTTCCCAAAACTCCACTTTATTAAGGTTAACCAAACATTCATTCCACTTTATCCCTCTTCTCAAAATGTATTTAATTAAAATTTTGAGTTGGAAAATATTTTTTTTCTCCACTCCGCTAAACTCCCTACCACCATTGTTATTTTTCAACAGTTTATTAACTATTATTAACCCTGATTTAGTAAGGCCTTTCTCAGGAGATAACCAATGCTATAAAAGGACATTTGTATACCCTTCAGAAAATTATTCTCATACCCCTTATAACTTTGATAATTTAAACTGTTTTCAAAGTTAAATATGATATGGAAATATTAAGTACATGGAGTTCATGAGCTGATGAAATTATATACATATACATATATAATATGAAATATAGATGTAACATTTCATAGATATTTCATATATTTATGAAATAAGATAACTTACTGGGTTTTGGTTGTTGTAAATTCCTGCTTACTAAACAAAACCAACTAACAATAACATCAACAAAAAAACTCATGCAAGTAAAGTTTTGTCTTGCACTTTTTTTAAAAAAGAATAAAACCAAGAAAAATAAAACAGAACAAAGTCAATCAAAACAAAATAGTGTAAATGACACAGGACTTCAAAACAATAGGAAATCAGCAATAATTACCATAATGCCTCTTGTCTTCAAAATAGCTGCCCAAACCTTCAGACACAGAAAAATCAAACACAATAGAACAGAACCAATAAAAACAAAACAATAAATATAATAAAGGACTTCAAAACAAAATAATAGTAAATCCAAAATGGTTACCATAATATATCTTGTCATCTTTGAAATAGCTGTCCATGCCACCAGATATAACAAAATCAAACAAAACAAAATGGAATGGAACCCAACCAAAAA